>PVLD010005547.1:0-51686 GCA_004027595.1 Dinomys branickii
GTTGAAAGGGGGTTTGTGGGCAGTCTGTAGTAACATTCTGGTAAAGTTAGCCAGGGTGGGGATACGAGGTGGAGGAGAGCTGAGCTGATTTTGGACTTTTTGTAGCTGTGGGGGGAGGACCAGGGGGGTGTATAGTTGGCGATAGATATGAACAAGCAGACGGGGGTCTGTGCCACAGACAGCTATGCGAAGGTAGAGGGTAAAGCCTTCCTCCCAAACCTCATCCCAGGGGTTGTTGATGATCATGCGAGTGGGATTGCAGGTCCCCTGTGTACACGGTCCAGAGGTCGGGGGGTTGTTTCGGATTTCCCATTTACCTTGATAGGGAGTTATTCTCTGGCCATTATAGCCCGAGACGGCTAGCCAGGAGGTACAGAATCCCAGTAGGCCAGAGCACACTGGGGTCTCTGCTCACCTGGTGTGGCAAACATATTTATTATAAGTAGCATAGGCCCGCTCGGTGTCTAGGGACCCACAGGCCCCTTGAACACAAGCATCAATATGGCGAACTACCCGTGACTGACATCCTTTGAGGGGGCAGTCTGTGGAGTTAAGCTGTGTTCCACTGGCTGTGGCTGTGAAACGCCAGTGGGTTGAAGTGGGTGGGGGGAAAGTGGGGGAGCTGGGGAGCAGACCAAGGCCAGGAGAATGAGGGTATTGTTGCTTGAGGATGGGGGAAGCTGCTGCCAAAGGAGAACACGGGTGGGTGATAAAGTGTGAGCTTCCCATTTAGTGCTTGGGGGGGGCGTGCTTGAGGTGTGACAGGTGAACCCACATTGGCCTATCGAGCAGCTTGGCCGAGGTCGGTGTACTCAGGATCACAGTATGTGGTCTGCTCCAGCGGGGTCAAGCGGCAGAGGGTGTAAGGCCTCTGAGGAACACCTGATCACCGGGCTGAACCCGCAAAGGTGCTGAGTTTTTGTCAGGCTTTGGTGAACACTGGTCTGCGTAGGATCGGAGCAGGTTTCCGGTCAGGGAAAGAAGAGGCAAGTAGTTAGCGAGAGGGCCTGGAGCAGCAGGGGGAGCTGGAGAAGAAAAGACCATCCATACACGAGTTCAAAGGGGCTGAGGCCAGAGGGCCGGCGGGAGGCAGCGCGAAGACCAGTCAGGGCCATTGGCAGGAGGGGTGGCCACGACTGCGGAGTCTCTACTGAGAGCTTAGAGAGATGCACCTTAAGGAGATGGTTAGCCTTTTTTCCCCTTACCTGAAGACTGAGGGCGGTAGGGAGTGTGCAGGGCCCAGTGGATGTTGAGGACATGTGAAACCTGTTGGGTGACTTTGGAGATGAATCCTGGTCCATTGTCTGACTGAATGGAACAGGGTAGGCTGAAATGGGGAATGATTAATGTATCTGCCCAGGTGAGGATGTACTGGAGATTTCTGTGCCTACACATGTGGGTAAAGTTAATTTGTCTTATCCTGGCAGTGTTCCCCTAAACTGGTGTGGGGAAAAAGTGAGGGGAGGTTGAAGAGAGCCTCGTGGGCTTGTTCTGGAGCATACTGTGCATCGTGAGGAGATGTCCTGTAGTAAGGGAGTTGGGCCAGAATAGAGGATGAGGGCGTCTAGGAGCCTTTTAGCGGTCTCCAGCCTATACGTAGAGAATTGTGTAGTTGGCTAAGGAACTATCGGGCGTGGTGAGAGGGTATTGGGGAGAACCCTCAACCCCAACAACCGTGATCTTAGATGGGAATGTTTGACCAGAAAAGCTGGAGAGAATGGACCAAGACGCCCCTGTATCAACAAGCAAGAAAACTGACTTACCCGCTGCCTGGACTTTTACCCTGGGCTGCTGAGATAACAGCAGAATCTCGTCTGCCCCATTGGTGGGGGTTTGGAGTCCCGGGCCCCGTCCATCCTCTCCGGCCAAACCAAGCAGGTCCGTCAGGGACGGCTGAGGTCAGGACTGTTGAGCGGGGGCAGAGGACCCCTCCCGTTGTAGGAAGGGGCAGTCTACCTTCCAGTGCCTAGTCTGTCCACATTTGAAGCAGAGCCTTGGTGGCTGCTTGTTGGTGGGGAGCCGAGCAGACTGTTTGGGGCCCTGAGGCTTGAGAGCTGCTTCGAGGAGTTGGCCTTTTCGTTTGGTACAGGAAGGTTTTTTAAAGACCTTGAAGGCCAGGTATAAAAGTTCATGGCAGAAGGGTGTTGGGTCCCTCCCCATGGGGTTTCTAATGTCAGGGGCCGACTGAGAGAGGAAGGAGGTGTTGAGGGCCAGTTGGCCCTCTGTCCTGTTCCCCCAGTGGGGGGTCTGATCCGTGTGGTGTGTCTGCTCCGCATGGGCCTGGACGGCCAGACAGACAGGTTTTGTTTCTCTGGGGTGAGGGTGGACGAGACAACAGTGTGGAGGTCATTCCCAGTCCGTTGGAACATCTGGGTCAGGGATTGGAACTGTTTGATATATGAGGAGGGGTCAGAACTGAAAGAGCCGAGATGCTTTTGGAGTTGGGAAAGATCGGGGAGAGACCAAGGCTGATGGACGCAGATGGGTCCCTCTGCTCCTGCCACCTGTCTCGGAAAAGCCCGGATGAGGGCGGGGAGGAAGGGCAGGCGGAGCAGCCAGTGAGGCAGCTTCAGAGCGGATCTGAGAGCAGGTGGGGATGGGAGAGGAGAGGGCTCAGAAATGGGCAAGGAGGGTACAGGGAGGGAGGCTGGGCTGCTGGCTGGGTTGGCTGGGTTGGGGTTGGGGTTGGGCCCGCAGCAGGGTCGTGGGGGGGGACGTTGAGATTGGCCTGGGAGGGGCTGATGTTCGCCTATGGGACGGGTCATCAAGAGGCTTGGGGAAGGAAGAAGTCTGGGGAGGGTCGTCGTGAGGCGGGGGATTTGGCCAGCAGACTCTCCTGGGGGCTACAGGAAAGACAGTTGAGGCTTGTTACGGAGGGCGAAGAAAGCTTGGACATAAGACAGCTCGGACCATTTATCATTGCAGCAACAGTAACTGTCTAGGATGTTAAAGTCAAGAGTACCCTCGGGTGGCCAAATAGACCCATTATCCGGTTTGTACTGTGGCCAGGCAGTTCAGCAGAGGAAGGTGAGGCGTTTGATTCTGAGATCAGAGAGGCCAAGGGGGCCTCAGAGAACAGACTTGAGGCAGTGGAGCACAGAGGCAATGGGAGAGCAGGGGAGGGAGGAGGCGTGGCCCACGATGACTGGGAGAGCGGAGAGAGCAGAGAATGAGACTGAACACCGCTGTGGACCAAGAGAGGCCCCCGAGTGGATGTCTCCCGTGGGGCAGGGCGTAGTAAGAAGGGAAGGAGCGGCTCGACGGGTCAACACCATTTCGGGAGGGGGCCGCAGAGGCCGGGGCGTGAAGCAGGGGAATGAGCCATCTAAGAGGTGCGACAGAGGGGTCTTTAGGGAAAGAAAAGAAGAGGAAGCTTTAAGTCAGGGAGAGAAGAGCGAGGAGGAGGAAAGAAAAGAAGCCAAGTCAGGATCAAAGTCTGGATGGACCCTCAAATTAGTCGGCCACAGAAATGAACAAAGAGGGAGGTGAGGTGGATGGGAGAACAGGGGAAATGGGCATGAAGGGGGCAGGAGGAAGAGGACGTATGATCAGGAGTGAGTGACGTGTGGACAGATCGGTCAGCAATGTGGCAGGTCCGAGGCTCGTGGTCCGCTTCAGAGGTGGTCAGTAGTAGACCTGCGGAGGGGTCCCCGGCTGGGGGGTGAGTGTTCAGCACCAAATGATAGAAACCGAGACCCGCACGGAACCAGACCGGACCTTCTGACATGAGAGAAGTCTTTATTGGGGGGAGGAGCAGGCTGCCTAGCAAACCAAGGCAGCAGTGAGCTGAGCAAAGTGTGGGCTTTTAAACTCTTTCACATCGGGTCTGATAGCACATGCCTCTAATCCCAGCTCTCAGGAGGCTGAGGCAGGAGGATCGTTACAAGTTCGAGACCAGCCTGGGCTACAAAGTGAGCTCAAGGCCAGCCTGAACTGCAAAGCGAGACCCTGTCTCAGAAAGACCAAAAAAAGACCCTTTTTCAAGGTGGGTATCAGAACAGCCCAATTGAGGAGACTTTCATCAGAGTCCTGCCAAAGCGCATGAGGGCAGGTTTGGCCCTTGTGGCTGAGGGGAACTGAAGTGAAACAGGTAAGAGAAGGAGAGAAATATTGAGAGTTAAAGTTTTCCCA
Organism: Dinomys branickii; assembly: GCA_004027595.1. Lineage (NCBI taxonomy): Eukaryota > Metazoa > Chordata > Mammalia > Rodentia > Dinomyidae > Dinomys > Dinomys branickii. Next base: position 4,132 of record PVLD010005547.1, read on the forward strand.
CAAGGGGGGCTGGCTGCCTCGTGACTTATCAGTACATGCAATGAATTCTAACCAAAAGCTTATCAGGAAGGGCTGACTCAGTACCACCACGGCTTCACACACTGCTTGGAAGAGAGAGCTGAACCTTACTCTCCCACTTGGCCTGACTCATTCAGTTTTGAGTTGCTTCATAGACATTTTCAGTTCACTTCTGAAGGTCATTCTGTTTCTCGTGATTCTCCCAGCTGATTTACACTCAGCTGCTTCACTGATGCCTTTCAGTATTTATAAAAACTGATTTATTTAAAATTCCTTAGAGAAATAAAAAGGATGTATTCTTAAATTTTTGAGTGTGTTTAAATTTTACATATGTCTAGGCCGGGCTTTTCACAGAGACAACTTTTTTTTTTTTTGGTCTTTTTAAGACAGGGTCCCACTGCACAGCTCAGGCTGGCCTTGAGCTAACTCTGTAGCCCAGGCTGGTCTGGAACTCGCAAAGCTCCTCCCGCCTCAGCCTCCCGAGTGCTGGGATTACAGGCGTGCACCACCACGCCCGGACATTTTCATTTTAATAGGGCTACTTTTTCAGTTTTCCCACATTAAATAAATGAAACTGACAAAGAAAAGGCCATATAATTTGTAAGCAGCCACCGACAACCTCACCTACTATACATTTACCACTAAAATGACATCCAAGACTAAATGAAATTCTGCTCAACAGGTTTAAGCTTAAATCGTAACATACAAGGCGTAAAACAGTAAGGGAATGATCAAGGGGTACCATACTTGGATTTGAAAACTAAGAAAGGCAACGCATCTGAATGTTAATAGTGGCATCTACTGACTTTGGACAGATCATGTCATTCACCTGTCACCTGTTAGTTCCTCCTTTAAACAGGTTGTAATACTTCCTGACATGTCTGGATGTTGCAAGAATTGCCCAGCTGTTAAGCTGGAAAGTACTGAGAAAATGAATATATGCTATCACATAAATGTGACAGAAAACTGCACATTTCCCATCTACTGTTTTATTTGATCACTGCCTGAGGACATCAGCTGACTACAGCAGCCTGAAGGAAACAGGAAATGGAAAGCTATTCCAGACCATCCCTTCAGACGGTCTGTTTTTAAAACTCCTTCCTAAAAACATTACCACTCTTCCTCTGGAATACATGAAGCATACGTTTGCTCTTTAGAAAACAGAAATAAAAATATGTCCTCTAGCTTCCAGAAGTGCTAGGGAAATATGTTACAGTTCCACTGGACAGTATTAAATATTTCCTTCAAGGAACATTTCGCTGAGAAGCCCCTTGAAGGCAGAAACCGTGTTTACAGATTGCACCTACCAACATAGCAACCAGGACAGTGCAAGACACATGACGTGGAGTGCCATAAATATTTGTTCCCTCTGCTTACAGCTGGGGATGGAAGCTGAGTTTCTTGCTCTCAAAGAATGACTCACAGGCCATTAAACCATCTCAGATAATTCACAGCATGTGCTTCAATAAAGGCATGTGTAACACCCTTAAGGGTGAAGGGACACGAGATTACCAAGGGATCATTAAGTAAGAGAGGACAACTCAGTCTCCCAGGACAAACTTGCCACACACAAAAGCAGCAGGCATAAGGCGAGTCATGCTAGCACACGCCTGTAATCCCAGCACTTGGGAGGCTGAGGCAGGAGGATCCTTGCCAGTTTGAGACCAGCCTGGGCTACAAAGTGAGCTCAAGGCCAGCCTGAACTGCATAGAGAGACCCTGTCTCAAAAAGACAAAAATTTTTTAAAAAATTAAAAGGCAGCAGGCAGGTAGTGGGAAACCTGGTATGTACCAGGCTCAATGAGCAGTGTGTAAAAGTGGTGGTGACAGGGGTGGAAAGTTAGGTTGGAAATATATGCCAGGGCCAGCTCCTAAATGACATGCTCTGTGCCAAAGAATTTGGACTCTGGGGCTGGGGAGGTAACTCAGGCTTAGAGCAATTGCCTTGCATGCGCGCAGCCCTTGGTTCAATCCCCAGCCCTGAGGGAAAAAGAAAGAATTTGGATTTTACCTTCTTTGCAACTTTTCTGTAAACCTAAAACTTCTGAAGTGAAAAACCACACAAGAACAAATACTCCCTGTAGTTCGAAATCCTCCCAGACTGATGGAGCCTTTATTCCCAGTACCCAGTCCTGTCTGACCATGTTATTCGGGTGTCACCTGGCGGCTTGCTAGCCAGCCTCACACCCATCCGAAAGGATCAGGTTCTCAGAGACAGAAACAACGGGGAAGCCAGGCGTGGTGGCGCACGCCTGCAATCCCAACACTTGGGAGGCTGCGACAGGATGATCGCGGTGAGTGCAAGACCAGCCTGGGCTGCAGAGTGAGCTCAAGGCCAGCCTGAACTGAACAGCAACACCCTGTCTCAAAGATACACACACACACACACACACACACACACACACACAAAGAAGCAACGGGGAGCGCTGGGGACGCAGCGGCTCGGGTCTGGGGCGTCCGATGGGGCTGATGAAACAGGACGGTCTGCCAGGGGATCGATCTCCTTATCTGCGAGCGGCTTATGGCCAGACACTGCACTGATTGAACGCTGCGCGCCACACTCTGGAACCGGCTTCAGGAGTTTAAGCGATAACCGCGAGCAAAACAGGTGACGCAAAAGTTCGCCTTGCCCCGCCAGGCGCTAACCCACGCGGCCACCCACGCGCCGCGTTGCGCGCCCTGGGAGGAGTGCGCTGCCCGCGCGAGACCCTCGCCCACGGAGCCCCGCCCTCCGGCCCTCCCCGGCCGCGAGCCCAGACTGCCCCTCCCTGGCTCCCGCCCCACGCCTCAGCCCGCCTCGCGCCTCCAGCCGTCCGCGTGCAGACGATCCCAAGAGCCCTCGCGCCGCAGCCTGCGGAGGCGCAATTCGAAAACTTCGCTTTCCTTGCCCGAACCTAAAATGGCGGCGCTGGAGTCGGCGCGCCGTTTGTGGGCGGGACCGAGGCGGTGACGCGTCCGGGGACGGGACGGGACGGGACGGGACGGGGCGGGGCGGGGTGGGGTAACAGCGCGGCTCGGCCCTAGGCCTCCCGGCCGCAGTCGCCAGGGAGCGCGCCCCTGCAGAGGTGACAATGCGGTCCTCGGCCTCCGGTCCGGCCGCGAGCGACGGCGAAGAGGGCGCGGACAACACTCCGCTCCTTCCGGGCGCGCGGCGGGCCGGGGCCGGTGAGCGGCGGGCCCCGGGAGGCGGGCGGAGCCCCTAGAGGAGCCCTGCGGCTCGCGCGGGCAGGGGACGGAAAGCGCCGAGGGTCACTGACATTGTTGCGTGTAGGGCGGCCGAGCACCCAGAGAACAGTGGCGAGCGCTGGAGACGTCTCCCTGTTTTCCGCCAGGCAGCCTGCGACTTGGGTCAGGAGGGGTTAGCCCCGAGGTGGCGCATCCGGACGGCGCCGAGGTCATTTGTCGCGGGTCCTACAAAAGATTGGAAAGGATGGACCTGAGACAGCATCCTCCGCGGGTGCCTTGGCGCACGCTTGTACCCCCAGCGCTCTGGGAGACCGAAGCAGGAAATAGCAAACTCGAGCCCAGCCTGGGCAGTTTAGCGACTTCAGCAGACAGTGTCTCAAAATAAGAAAGGGGCTGGAGACGCAGCCTAGGGTGAAGATGCTGGGTACAATCCCCAGTATTGGCAAAATGTTTTTTAAGAAAGCATCTGCCCGCCGGGCATGGTGACGCACGCCTGCAATCCCAGCACTGAGGAGGCTGAAGCAGGAGGATTGTTGCGAGTTCGAGGCCAGCCTGGGCTACGAAGAGAATTCACGGCTAGCCTGAACTAGTAGCAAGACCCAGCCTAAAAAAAAAAAATCTGCCCTGAATTAAGGGGAAATTACAGTGTTGTTCTCTTTGACATTTTTATAGCGTAGCTCCTCTGAAAGGGAGTAAGTGAAGCAAAAATCTCTTTGCATGCAGTCCACGTTAGTGTCAGAGGTGTGTGCGCGCGAGTTGACTTGCAAATTGGACCTGCGTTGATCAAAAACAGTACCATTTTCTGTGGTATCTTCTTTATTTGCCGTAACAGAACCAGGTAGCGCAATAGAAGCGGCAACATGGTAGCGCAAGCAGACCACTTGGAGCTTATTTTTCCGTCAGTGCTGAATTGCTAACCGCTAACAGATACCAAACCGTAGTGACATTTTACCTAAAGTTTGTATGAGAGGAGAGGAAGTTAGCACTCCCCTTAACAAGCACAGAAGAGGCCCTCGGGCCTCGCAGCGTACCTGAATTTTGATCGGGGCCATGAACTGGTGTGTGTGTGTGTGTGTGTGTGTGTGTGTGTGTGTGTGTGTGGTTTATGGAGTTGGAATTACACAATCTTCTTCTCTAGGGCCGGGGATATAGCTCAGCGGCACAAGCGCCTGCCTAGCTAGCAAGCGCAAGGTCCTGAGTTGATTCCCAGTACCAAGAAAAAGGCAATCTTCCTCTGTAAAATAATCTAGTATAGCCAGGTGTGATGGCGCACGCCTGTATTCACAGCACTCAGGAGGCTGAGGCAGGAGGATCTTTCCAAGTTGGAGACCAGCCTGGGCTACAAAGTGAGCCCAAGGCCGGCCTGAACTGCATAGCAAGAACCTGTCTCAAAGTGACAAAAAAAAAAAAACTTCATGACAGCCTCAACACAGGCAAAATGCTTAGACTGGTACCAAACCTATAGTAAGTATTCAAACTCAATAAATAGTACCTATTGTTTTATATTATTAAACTCAGTCCTGCACCTGCTGTTGTACTCGGTAGTGTTGGCACTTAGAGCCACCTCAGGCCATTAGAGTGCTGGGCCCTCTCTGTGCTCGTGACTTCATGACTTCATGCGTCCTGCTGCCTTTGGCTCTCTCTCCCTCTGCTCACCTGGTTGGTGGCTTCCTGCTCATTGAGGCCATTCCCTGAGCAGCCCAGCCCCAAACAGGGTAAGGTCCTGCCTTGGCCCCTTGTTACACATGTGTAGGTAGCGCCTGGTCTTACTGCTGTAACTGTCTCTGGGCCAAAAGGAAAGGAACTCTGGGGATCTCATTCAATCCCTATGCAGCCCAGGGAGGCGGAGGGCAGTCTCTTCAGGGTAGAGTTAAGAAATTAGGGAATGAAAACTTCTCAGCAACATGGACAGACGCAGCAAGTGGAGATCAGAACCAAGATCCATGTCCAGGTCTTCGCTTTTAGTTAAGCTGTGTTCTCTCTGCCACACTACCCCTAGGTCACATTTTTTAATAATTTGAAATCATTTGGGCCGGGCATGTAGCTCAAGCTCAAGATTATAAGTTCAGTACCAAAACAAAACAAATCATTTTACCACCTTCCTTTGATTTTCCAGGCTTCTAGCCCCACTTCATTCATGATAAGCTGTATCACAACCCAAATCAAGCCTTCTTTGAGGGCAAACTCGTGACCTATAATAAGGAAGGTAAATAAAAATGAAGTGGAACGATGTCATTATAAAGTAAGAGTCGTACAAAGTTGTTTAGAGTAAAAAGTGACAACTTTATATGTCTCGTTCACTCCTACTTCTAGTACTTAGGCAAGGCCTACTCTGTCTTTACACGTATCTGAGATCTTCCCTTTTCTCTCCATTGCATCTCACTGGAGTTCAGCCCACCTTCGCCTCAACCTGGGAAACTGCAACAGTTCCTTAAAACAAGGGTCCTTGACCCTCAGGCTACTGACTTCACTGCACACCAGGGAGTGCATTGCAGGCAGGCCAGTGAAAGTTGGTCTGTCTGTACAGCTGCCCTCTGTGACTTGAGTCACCACCACCTCCTGCCAGGTAGCATTAGATTCTCATAGGCAACCCTGTGTGATTCTCATAGGTGAACCCTACTGCGAACTGCGGATGCAAGGGGTCTTGGTTGTGTTCTCCTTCTGACAATCAAATGCCTGATGGTCTTACTCGGAGCTGAGGCTGTGATGCTAGCACTGGGGACCCACTGTAAATACATGACCAGAGAGGTGTGAATACAGAGACCTTAGTAAATCATTTGCAAGCAGACTCATCAGAATCCTGTAACTCAGTGGCGTTTGACAGCTAAGCTGCATTTGGTGGCAGGCTTTATCGTGGCAAATGATTTGATGTACTTAAATTGTTGAGCTGCACCTGGTGCCGGGTTTTAAGGCAGAATCGTGACATTTATTTTAGTCTGCATAGGACCTAACCTTTATTTTGTTTACCAATTCTACATGGGCCTCTTTCCTTCACTGGGCAGAGTTTTAGTAAGCCCTCAAGCTAATGCCTTGCTAAAATGAATAAAAAACAAACATCACTAGAGAACTTATTTTTTTGTTCTGAGACAGCATCTTACTATGCAGTTTCTGCTTTTTCCTTGAGTCAGAAAGGTCACTTCAGAATGTGAGTCTCCATGAGGTGCTACCTGTCACCTGAACTTACTGTTTTGCTGGGCATGGTGGCACACACCTGTTATCCAGCACTGGGGAGGCTGAGGCAGGAGGGTTTTTGTGAGTTTGAGACCAGCCTGGGCTACAAAGTGAGCTCAAGGCCAGCCTGAACTGCATAGCGAGAGACCCTGCCTCAAAAAGACAAAAAATGAGAAAAGAAAAGAAAAAAGAAGTAGTTCTCAAGCCAGTGTGGTGGCACATGCCTATAATCCCAGTACTTAAGGCTAAGGCTGAGACAGGAGGATCACCATGAGTTCACGGCCACCCCGGCTACATAGTGACTTTACAACCAGCCTGAACTACATAGTGAGACCCTCTGTTAAAAAGAAAAGCAAGAAAGGAAGAAATTTCTCTCTGATCTAGACCTAACTATGGCAGAGGCACCGTGATTCTAACAGCCAAACCCCTGAAATAGACACAAGACTACCAAGTGAGAATTTCCTGCTGACCTGTACAGAGAACAAACTGGCCACAGCTGATAGCTCTTGCAGAGGAGTGAGGGAGGGCATGGTGTGTTAATATGTACCGAGGATAATTATGCGTTGTTCACCCATGTTTCAGTCTGAGTAAAACCATCTGAAATAGCACTAAGACCTTTGCCCTCTGAAAAATGCAATCTTGTTTGAGGTTAGGTCAATGAAAACAGCAGAACCCCTGCGTGGGGAGGAGACATACATTTCTATGTAATATCCATGTGTCATTAGCAAATAAAGCACACATACCTTTCTATACATGTCATTTGTCATCGCGTAATGAAACATGTCCATATTTTTTTTCTCAAGGTGCTGGGGTCCGGCGCAGGACTGCGTGTGTGCTAGGCTACTAGGCAAGCACCCTTCCTTGGGTTATGTCCCCAGCCAGCGTGTCTGTGACTTTAAATAGATTTGTTGCTATTGTTACTGTTATGCCAATGTCTGTGTGAGTGTGTGTGTGTGTGTGTGTGTGTGTGTGTGTTGTTGGGGATGGAACCCAGGGCCTCCCACAGGCTAGATAAGTGCTCTATCGCTGAGCTGTAGCCCCAGCCTGGAATGTAATGGTTTGGGTCCGGTCGGGTCAGGTTGGGTTGGGTTGGGTTGTGGCTTTTTTTTTTTTTTTTTTTAGACATGGTCTTGCTATGTAGTCCAGGCTGGCCTGAAACTCACTGTGTACTCCAAGCTGGCCTCAAACTCCTGGCGATCCTCCTGCCTCAGCCTCCCGAGTGCTGGGATTAAAGATGTATGCCACCATGCCTGGCTAGTTTAGTTAGTTTGGCTTGGTTTGGTTTGGTTTGGTTTGGTTGAAACAGGGTGCCACTGCGTTGCCCAGATTGGTGTCAAACTCCTGAACTCAAGGAATCCTCCTTCCTTATCGCAGCTTCCTCGGGTAGCTGGAGTTACCTCCCCTCCCCGGATTTTATAGCAGACACTTATCAAACAGTGTTTACCAAACCCAAAGGTACATAGATCCTGGATTAGCCACCTGTCTGTCCCTAGCAGGCTGATTATCCTTAGCTTCCTCAGTCCACCTCCTGTCCAACTCCACAACTCAATAAAAGAAAAAAAAAAGGAAGGAAAGGAAATATGTCATTTAAAAAAAGCCTTCCCCCAGATAAAAAATGAGGTCAGATTCCTCCTATCCTGATCGTCCCTCGAGTTTACTCTGGCCTTGGGACACTCGCTTCTCTTTTGGCCGTGGGCCCTTTAAGCTCAGTAACCACTGAGCAACTGTCAGGGCTGCAACTGTCATGGAGGCCGTATGTCTGCCTCTGGGTTCTTAGAGACACAGGGTTAGGAGAGCCTGGAGTGCTGACCATGGCCCCCGAGGAGATTCTGCAAGGTAAGAGCTCTTCAAAGGGCTGCAGGCCCTGCTCTTGTGTAGTGTTTCCCTGCGCTGCGTTCACAGTGAGATGCTGCCATCCCTGGCGGTCACACAGATGGGACAGGCACTCAGGTGCTCAGGCTGTGATGTAATAGTTTTCAGGAGGAACAGTGCCCTGAAAGCCCCTTGCCTGTGCTATACTTCTGCAGGCTGACTGGGATAAGGAGCCCATCGGCTGTGGAACAGGGTTTCCTGACCTAAGTTGGTACAGCTGTTAACTTATGTTTCATAAACTGCCCTGTAGTCCAGGCTGTCACGTTTTTTGGGGGGGAGGGGGGTTTGGTTTTCTTTTTGAGACAGGGTCTCGCTATGCAGGTGAGGCTGGCCTTAAGCTCACTTTGTAGCCCAGGCTGGGTCTCAAACTCTCAATGATCCTCCTGCCTCAGCCTCCCCAAGCGCTGGGGTGACAGGCGCGCACCACCACACCTGGCCAGGCTCTCACATTTTAAATTGCTGTCAGAACTACAGATACAAGAGGATACATTCTCTTTGAGGAATCTTTGTAGGTGTGCTTAGTCTGAGGCAGGTCCCAGAAAATATTCATGAAAGTCAGCTATTCCACAGTGTAGACGGTGTTGCCCAGTTTGTTCTGTAACGTTTTCCTCCGATTGTTATTTCAGCTCCAGCGTGCTGCTCTGCGCGGTATAACTTAGCAATGCTGTCCTGCTTTGGGTTCTTCATTCTCTACGCGTTGCGCGTGAACCTGAGCGTGGCGTTAGTAGAGATGGTGGATCCAAATAGCACTGCGGCAGACAACAGAACTTCCGGAGAGTGTAAGGAGCATTCGTCTCCCATAAAAATGCCTTCTAATCAAACGGTAGGTGCTATTTTTAAAGCAAACCATCTTTTTTTAAATTTTTTTGGTACCGGGAATCAAAATTCACAACCTCGCGCTTGCCAGGCAGGCGCTGGGCCACTGAGCTACATCCCTGGGCCCAAAGCAAACAATCCTAACGAACCCTAAAACACTTTCAGGTGAAAATGTCCAAGCGTCTTCATCCAGAAGGAACCAAAATGTGCATTTTGATGTGTTCTCTGAGTCCCATTCTTTGTTCTCCCCGGAACCGGTTGAACAGTAACCCAGCTGTAGCTCCCGTGGCTGGGCTATCACAGCCCTCGATCTGTTTGAGGAGTGGTTCTTCAGTTTCCTCTATAACTACACCATCCTTGAAAAGAATTTGGAAAAACTTGTTTGGCGTATCAGAAAATCAGGTTGTTTTGAATATTGCTAGATAGTTTTTCTTACAGGCCTATTGTTCAATAGCTCCTTCACTGACAGGGTTATAGCTATAGGCAAGTTTAAATAATCTGAGCTGCAGAATGAGAAATAAACCAGGTAATTTTTTTTTTTTTTTTTTGCGGTACTCGGGATCGAACTCAGGACCCTGCGCTTGCTAGGCAAGCGCTTATTCCACTGAGCTATATCCCCAGCCCCAAAACCAGGTAATTTCTTAGGACATTCTTTTCCAGAATTTAAACATGTCATAGCCAGGAGTGGTGATGCACACCTGTGATCTAAGCACTCCGGAGGCTGAGGCAGGAGGATTGCCATGAATTCAAAGCCAACCTGGGCCACGTAGGGAGTTCAAGGCCAGCCTGGACTTAGTGAGACTGTTTTGTTTTGGGTTTTTTGGGGTTTTTTTTTTTGGTCTATTAGAGGCAGGGTCTTGCTATGCAGTTCAGGCTGACCTTGAGCTCACTTTGTAGCCCAGGCTGGTTTCAAATTTGGAATGATCCTCCTGCCTCAGCCTCCTGAAGGCCTAGATTATAGGCATGTACCACCACATCTAGCAAGAGACGCTGTCTCAAAAACAAAAATAAAATTAAAAAAAATAAAATGAACGAGTCCACCTAACCTAGGTTACTTTCCATCACCTTGCCTGCCTCATGTTATAAAGAAATTGGTCAATGCGTGTTCATCTGCTTAGGGCTGAGTTTCACACACTTATAACACTTTTGCTTTGCTTTATTTAACATGAACAATGTTGCTAAACAACATATTTGGATACGCAGCACACAGTTCCTCCACTCCCACCCATGACCTTCCTGGGTAACCCTGTCAGACAGTTCATAAAATCTAGAATTTCTAGAGACAAACTACAAATTGGACAGAAAGTGGTTTGCTTAACATCTTTCCCTTTGGCAAGTGTCTTTGTTGAGTCAGTCATTTATCTTCATCTGCCCTAGAAAGTCAGTAAAAAGAAATCCTGGACTGGAACAGGACACAGTGGCTTTGTTTGTACAACTGTATGCAGTGCAGACCTCAGCTATTCAGGGCAGACACCAGGAATCTATTAGTGTCTGGCTGGTGGCACTGCTAGTTAAAAGACAGGTCCCGTTTGCATGAAGTTTGTAGCTTCGTTTAAATCCTTGCTCCTTTGTAGGAGTCTGTGTGTTTGTTCAAGTGCGTGGTCTAAAATGGGGAGCCAGCCAGGTGTGGTGGCGCATGCCTGTAATCCCAGCACTGGGGAGGCTGAGGCAGGAGGATGGTTGTGAGTTCGAGGCCAGCCTGAACTGCATAGTGAGACCCTGTCTCAAAAACGCCAAAAAAAGTTAATTAATTAAAATAAAGTGGGGAGCTGTTCATGTATGCATGCTAATTGCCAATATGAAGCAAACACTTGCAGTGTGGCGGGCCTCGTTGTGTGTCTCTTCCATTTAATCTCCCTAATTCCCACACCCCATAACTGAGCCAGGCCCGGTTTTAAAACATAGTTCACATCACTCCGGCGCCTTGTTTAATACCTTTCCAGGTTAGGTCTATGGCTTTTCTTTGTGCCTTCTTAATCAACAGCTCGTCCTCTAGCTTAATGAAATAGCAAACCGTGGTGAAGTCTGCCTTTCAGTTCTTTTCCTCTTACTTACAGAAACTGCATGTCTGGGGTTTTTTGGGGTTTTTTGTCTTTTTGAGACAGGGTCTCACTATGCAGTTCAGGCTGGCCTCAAACTCAATGATCCTCCTGCCTCAGCCTCCCAAGTGCTGGGATTGCAGGCATGTGCCACCATGCCTGGCTCCCATATCTGTTTTGTGATGACTTACCCACCTACGAGAAAATTTGCATGTCTTTCAGTCAAAACCTGGTTCTGCTCGGTGTGGGGGCACACCCTTGTAATCCCAACGCCTTGGGAGGCTGAGGCAGGAGAATGGAAAATTTGAGGCCAAACTGAGCACCCTGGAGAAACCCGCCTTAGATAAAATTTTGCAAGGACTGGGGATGTAGGCCAGCGCTCCCTAGACCCACGTCCTGGCTTGCATTTCTGTCTGTGTACTTAATTGCAGTAAGAGAAGGATGCTGTTTGATCAGGGTCTTGAAGAACTGGTTTTTCCTTGTGCTTTTTCCAGGGTAAGAGGTACCCATGGGATGCAGAAACCCAAGGATGGATTCTCGGTGCTTTTTTTTATGGCTACATCATCACACAGATCCCCGGAGGATATTTTGCCAGCAGAATAGGGGGAAAGCTGCTGCTGGGCTTCGGGATCCTCGGCACCTCTCTCTTCACGCTGCTGACGCCCATTGCTGCAGACTTAGGAGCCGGGGCGCTCATTGTGCTTCGTGCGCTGGAAGGACTCGGGGAGGTAAATTTTGTCTGTCTGGTATCTTCTCTTCTTAAAGATTTAATGCTTTAGTGTTAATATAAACCAGAAAGAAACAGTGGACCAGAAGAGATTAGAGCAAAGGTTAACCAGAAGCCAGCAGGGTGCGGTGGCACTCACCTATGATTCCAGCACTCGGGGAGGCTGAGGCAGGAGGATCACAAGTTCCAGTCCAGCCTGGGAAGTGTAGGATTTAGCAAGACTCTGTCTCAAAAAGAAAAAAAAGGAAAGAAAAAAGCCTGTGGTGTAGCTCACTGCAAAGGCCCCGACTTCAATCCCCTGTATTGAAAATACAATTTTTTAATTCTTTCACTTTTTCTCTTTCTTCTTTGTTGTCGTTTTTTGTTTTTCACCTTTTTTTTTTTTTTTTGCTTTGTCTTTTTGAGACAGGGTCTCACTGTGCAGTTCAGGTTGACCTCAAACTCACTATGTAGCCCAGGCTGGCATCAAACTCACAGCAATCCTCCTGCCTCAGCCTCCCAAGTGCTGTCCATCTCTCTTTTGTACAACTCTGCCTTTAAATGACAAGTTCCTTTCTCTTGTAACTTTGAACTTCTGCCTCTGAAACACAGGCACAGATTTTTGTCTTACGTTTCTTTAGACAGCCAGACAGCACAGTAGCTTTTATCCTGCTCTATAGCGTGAAAGTCTTGCGGTGGAGCTGCGTTACGCTATACTGGAAAGCACAGTGGGTGAGAGAAACAAAGTCAGAGTTGCCTTGGCAGCTTCTCTGTCCTTAAGGATCAAACCCTGGGCCTGTCCTCACCCCAGACCTCAGCTCCGTCCTTGTTTAAATGCCCGTGGCTGAAACACCTGCCTGCCCTCAGCCACAGCGTAGGTATAAGGCTTCTCTGTGATAAAGTTCCTAGAGTACTTGTTTCGTTTTGGTTTTTGTCTTTTTTTGAGTCCAGGCTGGCCTTGAGCTCACAACAGTCCTCCTGCCTCAGCCTCCAGTGCTGGGATTACAGGCGTGCGCCACCAAGCCCTGCTAATGGTTATTGTTTTTATTTTGTTTTGTTTTTTGTCTTGCTAGAGTACTTTAACAATTGTCAAAAATGAGCTCAAGTCCAGCCCAAACTGCATAGCAAGACCCTATCTCAAAAAGACCAAAAAAAAAAAAAAAAAAAAAAGAACCCTGGATCATTGCCCATTTTCAAAGCACTTCATTAAAGGGTATTTTCACATAACACTGTAAAGACATTTCACTTCATGGAGCCTGAATCTGGTTTGATTCTTATCCAAAAAATATTCCTTTGTAGCAGAATACCCCATTTCATTTAAAACATGACCCCTGCTAACTTATATTTCCCCCAAACCGCCCCCCCCCCCCCGCAGGGCGTCACCTTCCCAGCGATGCACGCCATCTGGGCTTCCTGGGCTCCCCCGCTGGAAAGAAGCAAGCTTCTCAGCATCTCATATGCAGGCAAGAGCTGTTCTCCTAGAACTTTTGCTGTTATTTATTGTTCGCCAGCCTTGGGGGGAAAGTGCCTGCCAGCCACAGTCACGCACCACTGGGCGTTTCTTAGCCGGGCGCTGTGGCGCACGCCTGTAACCCCAGCACTTGGGAGGCTGAGGCAGGAGGATCGTTGTGAGTTGGAGACAAGCCTGGGCTACAAAGTGAGCTCAAGGCCCGTCTGAACTGCAGAGCAAGACCCTGTCTCAAACAGACTAATAATTAATTAATAAATAAATAAATAAATAAAATTAAAATATTGGATGTTTCTTTGGGGAGAAAATGAACTTGGGGCAGGTTTACAACCTTTTTATTAATTGTTCTTTTTGGTTCAGCAATCTATAGTAATCTGTCTTAATTAACGAATATTATCTTCCCCGTTTGCCACCATTTACTGCAAAGTGTGTTGTCTTTCAAATGTGGGTATATGGTGTTTATTTGGAAAAATAAACAATAGTTGAGCACTTTTGCTCCTTAATTGTGATTTCCGATTCAATTATACTGTAGCCCATCATGACTCTTAACTGCTGTCCTCATTCATCTTCTTCCTGTGCATTTTTTTGGCATCTTTTCTTTTTTTTTTTTTATTTATCTTTTTGAGACACGGTCTCTATACACAGTTCAGGCTGGCCTTGAACGCACTTTGTAGCCCAGGCTGGTCTGGATCTCACAGCAATCCTCCTGCCTCAGCCTCCCATGTGCTGGGATTACAGGTGTGCGCCACCACACCCGCCAGGCTTTGTCCCTCTTCTTGATTGACATCCTTTTGGATTAGATAACACTAGCTTTGTATATGTAGATTGTATTTTACCAGACTACACTTAACGGCCTTTTTTCCATTGACTGGGTGGGAAATCTTCCACTTCGCTCACTTGAGAAAGGCCTGTCTGTAGTGACTTTGAAGGTAAAATCTCCAGAAGAACAAACCAGTCCCCAAAGGGCAGAGCAGAGAGAAGTGCGTTCCAGACAGCAGAAAGTCCTACAGAGGTGCTCTTGGGCAGGGAGTCGGATAACAGTGGGCGGGAGCCACAGACCCTGCGGCCTGAGGGAGATTAGAGAAGCAGATGGAAGCCAGGTCGTATCAGAGCTGCGGAAAGGAATGTGTGTATTGTCCCCAAAACACAGTACGGAGACGTTAGAAAGTTTTAAGCAAGTGAAAGGAAGACAAGATCGTTTTAATTTTAAGACCCTTCTTACAGCTGTAAAGAGACTGATACAGCAGATCTGAGGACAAGCTCCAGGGCAGGCGGTCCCTCGCACGGAAGCGAGTCCGGGCGCCGGAGCTCAGCTCACACTCCGAGCTTGCGCCACTGGGTGCCGCTCACCCAGGGCCTAGCCCTTGGCACCAGCCATTCGATCTGGTTTTCTTAACCTTAATTTTCCTTTTCTTTTGTTTAATCTTTTTGATACAAGGTCTCCCTATACAGTTCAGCCTGGCCTCAGACTCACAATGATGCACCTGCCTCAGCCTCCCAAGTGCTGGGATTACAGTTGTGCAGCACCACACTGGCTTGTCTGTTCTAGAACCCAGGGCCTCATGCCTGCAAGGCAAGGGCTCTCTGCTGAGCTGCGCCCTGTCCCGTGCTCCTCCAGGGACAGACCCGTCCCTTCTCTGTTCATTTCTTTCCGAAGCTCATGAAGTCTCGTGTGTCATTCCAGGTGCACAGCTTGGGACGGTGATCTCGCTTCCTCTTTCTGGAATAATTTGCTACTATCTGAACTGGACTTACGTCTTCTATTTTTTTGGTAAGTTTACATTTTTAACTTGAATTATTATGCAACAAATAAAAACTGTCATAGTGGTATAATAATTAGCCAAAAATATATATTCCAACTCACTGAGGTAATCATCCTCTAAACCACAAAGTTGTCAAAGACTGAGAACCTGTTTTTCAGGTTGGTGTGTTTAAAAGTTAAGACATAAGGCCTGATGTTATTCTTGGAATATTTCTCAGTAGAAACCGCTGTTGAGCCAGCCATGGTAGCGCATGCTTATAATCCCAGCACTCGGGGGACAGAGGCAGGAGGATTGTGGCGAGACCACCCTGAGCTACAAAGTGAGCTCAAGGCCAGCCTGACCTGCATAGTGAGACCCTGTCTCAAAAAGAAAAAAGAAAGAAAGAAAAGAAAAGAAACTGCTATTGAATCATGGACTTCAGTGTCAGATCATCAAAAGTTACCTTCTTCAGTATTTGAAAAATGTGTTTTGTGAGAATATTTGCAAAGTAGGGTACTCTCTTTTTTTTTGCCTTTCTGAGACAGGGTCTCGCTGTGCAGTTCAGACTGGCCTTGAGCTTGCTTTGTAGCCCAGGCTGGTCTTGAACTCGAGACGATCCTCCTGCCTCAGCCTTCTGAGTGCTGGGATTACAGGCATGTGACACCACACCTGGTTTCTACCTTATTTTAATCTCTTTTTTTTTCTTTTTATTAAGTCTAATGGTGCTTCATTTCTCAAATTCATGGCAGGATGACTCACATTTTTAATAAATTAGATTTTCACATTGGCATTTTATTTAGGGAATATATAATCAAAAAATAAAAAAAGCAGATATCTGTGGAAATACATAGACTATAGAGATTTATTCTCAAAAGATTTGCCTTATAAAATTTGCGTATTTAAGCTGGGCATATTGGTGCATGTGCCTATAATCCCAGCACTTGGGAGGCTGAGGCAGGAGAACTGTTGCAAGTTTAAAACCCTGTCTCCAAAAGACCAAAAACAAAAAAGGGGCAGGTGTGATAGCACACGCCTGTAATCCCAGCACTCGGGAGGCTGAGGCAGGAGGATCGTTGTGAGTTCGAGAGCAGCCTGGGCTACAAAGTGAGCTCAAGTCCAGCCTGAGCTGCACAGCGAGACCCTGTCTCAAAAAGACAAAAAAGATAAAGGAAAAAAAGGATTTGTCTATTTGCCTATAGACAGACCCAAGTGAGTGAAAGTTTTCTTCAAAATACAGAGGAAAGGGCCAGAGATAGAACTCTTGGGTACAGGTGCCTGCCTAGCAAGTGGAAGATCTTGAGTTTGATTCCCAGTACCAAAAAAAAAAAAAAAACTCAAAGGAAGTAATATAATTATACAATGACTCCATCAAAGAAGTGAAACTTCAAGCTGAACTTAACTTACACTTATAGTCAGATAATTTTGTCGAGGTGTGTAAACATCACTGCTGATAATTCTAACTTTTATCTAACTTTTATTTTTCTGTCTTAAGGTATACTTGGAATATTTTGGTTTATTTTGTGGACCTGGAGAGTTAGTGACACACCAGAAATGCACAAGACAATCTCCAGTGATGAAAAAAACTACATTGCTTCATCACTGAAAAGTCAGGTATGGACTGAACACAATTTCAAAATAATTTCAGAACTTTTTCCCTTCAGAAGGGAAGGATACCAGCTAGGCGTGGTGGCACACACCTGTGACCCCAGCATTCAGGAGGCTGAGGCAGGAGGACTGCCAGGAGTTCAAGGCCAGCCTGGGCTACAAGACCCTGTCTCAGAAAAAAAAAAAAAAGAATTGCATAGCTGCTTTATAGTCATCAACTGTTAGAAAACCAGCTGGTGTCTGCGCAGGGTGCTAACTGTTGTTCCAGGCGCCAGGAGGCAGGAAAAGCTCAGCAGCAGGTCGCTTCTGGGTACTGAGAAAAAGTGCGTCATGATTCAGTACAGCAAATTCTTAAACCATAAATTCAAAATATTGGCCTCTTGGGTGGAACACAAAAGAACATAGCGTTGTGAAAAATTTTAAATATAAACATTCTTTGTTTCTTTTTTTGGGTTTTGTTTTACTGAGACAGGGTCTCACTATGCAGTTCAGGCTGGTCTTGAGCTCACTGTCGCCCAGGCTGGCCTCAAACCCACAGCGATCCTCCTACCTCAGCCTCCCAATTGCTGGGATGATAGATTGTCATTACCCCACCTGGCTTTTGTTGGCATTCTTTTGCCTTCAGAGTCACTTCGTTGGCTGAACAATGTTAAGTATTTTGTGTAAAACTTTTCTTGTCCACTGTGATTATGGTTGATATGTAAATTTTGATGCATTCCCCAAGTGCTGGGATTACAGGTGCACTGTGACTTGGAGGCCAGCCCAGTCTACACCTAGGTGGCAAGACCTTGTCTCGAAAACCAAAACAAGCCGGGCATGGTGGCACAAGCCTGTAATCCCAGCACTGGGGAGGCTGAGACAGGAGGATTGTTGCGATTTTGAGACCAGCCTGGGCTACAAAGCGAGCTCAAGGCCAGCCTGAACTACACAGCGAGACCCTGTCTCACAAGGACAAATATATATATATATATATATATACATATATATATATATATATATATATATATATACATATATAAACTAGGACCCCAAAAGGCCAGGGGTCTGAACTCGGTTTGTCCTGTGTTTTGCTGCGTAACATTGCAGAGAAGGAGGTTTTCTGGCTTGGATTTGCTAACCTAGCTGCCTCGCGCATGCGGCCTAGAACAAGGCGTGGCTGGGCGGCACAGCGGGTCCCTGGTGGCCATGGACCCCTGAGTTTGCCGCGTCCGCAGCTCTCTTCGCAGAAGTCGGTGCCGTGGATTCCCATTTTAAAGTCACTGCCGCTCTGGGCCATCGTGGTGGCGCATTTCTCTTACAACTGGACGTTCTACACCTTACTGACGCTGCTGCCGACTTACATGAAGGAGATCCTGAGGTTCGACGTGCAAGAGGTGAGGGAGGTGGCCCCGCGCTTCCCGCTCTGCGGAAGTGTTGAGCTAAGGCGGGGCCTGTCATCTGTGGGAGACTCCCCGTACCTCTGCCTGCTGCTGTTCCTCCTCTTGGCCTGTGGGGTGGTTTGGTGCAAGTACAGGTGCGGGAACCCAGGGTCTGCCCTAAGCTTTTCCTCTGAGCTCCACGCCCAGCCCTGCAGTAGCGCTTACTCCAAAGGGTCCTGTGTGACAGTTCCCAGCTGTTACCTTCAACCGAATTCTAAAATCAACTCGTGTCCAGTGTGGTAGCGCACACCTGTAATCCCAGCACTCGGGAGGCTGAGGCGGGAGGATCATTGTGAGTTCGAGACCAGTCTGGGTTACAAAGTGAGCTCAAGGCCGGACTGAACTGCAGAGCAAGACCCTGTCTCAGAAAGAGCAGAAAGAGCAGAAAGAAAGAAAGGAGGGAGGGAGGGAGGGAGGGAGGGAAGAATACATAGTTATATAGAAAATCTTTTTTTTTTTTTTTCCCGGTACTGGGGATCGAACTCAGGACCCTGCACTTGCTAGGCAAGCGCTTATTCCACTGAGCTATATCCCCAGCCCCCATAGTTATATAGAAGCCTGTTTCCTTTGTGTGTGTGTGCGCGTGTGTGTGTCTGTGTGTGTTCTTGTTCGTGTGTATTTCCATTACTGGGGACTGAACCTAGGGCCTTCACCCTAAGCTACATCCCCAGCCTTATTTTTTATTTTTTGAGACAGGGTCTCACCAAGATGCCCAGGCTGGGCTCAGACCTGCAGTCCTCCTGCCTCAGCCTCCCAAAGTGCTGGGATTGCAGGCATGTGCCAACAGGCCTGGCTTAATGTTTTGCTTTGTTTTTAAAATCAATATTTTTACAAACTGGCCTTTGTTCGAAATAAAGCTTGCTTTGAGAAGCCAGTATGTAAAGTTACTATCTCATTTAAAACTTTTAAAGCTCTATCTTGTTATAAGCTTATTTTCTCATATAAATTTAGTTTCATTAGATGGTCCTCCCTTTTTTCCTAGCTGGTTTTTTTGTTGTTATTGTTATTGTTCCAATTCTGTGTCTTGGGCCAGGGATGTAGCTCAGCAGCACCAAGCACCTACCTGGCAAGCGCAAGGTCCTGAGTTTGATTCCTGATCAAAAAAAAAAAAACACCAATTCTGTGTCTCTAACCTTTAACAACTGAAAAGAGTTGAGGTGACATAGTACCCTGTTTGGAATATTAATATTTTTGAATCAGTTTTTTTGTTGTTCTCTTTGTTTGTTCTTGTAGTGCACAGCCGGGGATGTAGCTCAGTGGCACAAGCGCCTGCCTGGCAGGCGTAAGTCCCAAGTTCGATTCCCGGTCCCCCCGCAAAAAAAAAGGATGGAGTGTGCTTGTGGTACAGAGGATTGGACCCAGGGCCTTGCATGTATGCCAGGCAAGTGCTCTACCACTGAGCTAACCCCCCAGCCCTTTTGTTTGGGTACCAGGAGTCAAACTCAGAACCTGGCGCTTGCCAGGCAGGCGCCTGTGCTGCTGAGCTACATCCCCACCCTCCCCTTTGCATTTTTTATTTTCTATTTAAGACACAGTGTCAGTAAATTGGTCAGGCTGTATTTGAACTTCCAATCCTCCTGCTTCAGTCTCCTGAGTGCTGAGATTACAGGTTTGTGTGATCACACCCGGCCTCGGGATTATCAGCTTTACCCCTTAAGGGAACAAGGAAAAAATCAGAAAATTCACCTCCCTGACTTGGGATGGCTTTTGTTTTGTTTTGTTTTGTTTTTGTTTTTGAGACAGGTCTTGCCATGTAGTTCAGGCTGGCCTTGAACTCACTGCGCCATACAGACTGACCTCCAACTCATGGTGATCCTTCTGCCTCAGCCTCTCAAGTACTGGAATTACAGGCGTGCACCATCATGCCTGGTTGGTCTGACTTGTTGTAGTTGATACATGTAGAGTCTGCCACAAATAATAGGTATAACTGGGCGTGGTGATACACACCTTTAATCCCAGCACTCTGGGAGCCTCAGGCAGGAGAATCTCATGTTCAGACCCAGCCTGAGCAA
The DNA here is from genome assembly GCA_004027595.1 of Dinomys branickii. Classification (NCBI taxonomy): domain Eukaryota; kingdom Metazoa; phylum Chordata; class Mammalia; order Rodentia; family Dinomyidae; genus Dinomys; species Dinomys branickii. Next base: position 24,184 of record PVLD010005547.1, read on the forward strand.
TTTAGTGGGTTTAGTGAGACCCTGTCTCAAAATAAAAAATAAAAGCTTGGCATGGAGGCACACACCTGTAACTCCAGCACTCGGGAGGCTGAGGCAGGAGGATCATTGCGCGTTCAAGACCAACCTGGGCTACAAAGTGAGCTCAAGGCCAGCCTGAACTGCATAGCAAGACCCTGTCTCAAAAAGAACATCCAGGATTGCCTGGAGCAGGTGGAGACAGGCTGAACCCCGAACTCCTTCCAAAGCCAAATTAATTTACTGCGGTTACAGGAACCTTAGCGAAACCTTGCTGTGCATTTCTTTTGTTTCCCGTGGTGGTGGTTCGAGGTGGTGCTAGGCGCACGCACGTCCTGTTTCCCTTACGTCGTAGTTACTCCTGCGTGTTCATGTTCCTTCCAGAATGGGTTTCTGTCTGCGTTGCCTTACTTTGGCGGTTGGTTCTGCATGATCCTGTCTGGTCAGGCCGCTGACAGCTTAAGGGCAAAGTGGAATTTTTCAACTCTCTGTGTTCGCAGCACTTTTACGCTTGTCGGTAAGTGAAGTTACTCAGGTTTCGTTTGGGTCTGTGGTTGCTGGGGCTAGGGATTGCGTTCCCCTCTTACCAGATCCACTCGCGGTGTGACCCAAAAAGCCTTGCCCTGCCCACCAGCATGCACAGGAGTTCCCACAGCCAGCCTCTCTGCCTCAGCCTCGGCCGCCACCTGCGAGTCCAGGGGAGTGACCTGTCCTCCCAAGCAGCTGCGCCTCCCGGCCATGACCCACAGTGTGTAGAGTGGCTCCCGGAGCTCAAGCCAGCACTGCCCATCTGCTGGTTCCTTACGAGGGATGGCACAGGGCGCTAGTCCTGTCGTGATCTCTCTAGTGACTACTGTTCCTCCCGAAACCCTCCCAATGCCACCAGTCCTCTCCTAGCAAAATGGAATGATCTTACCACGCCAGAAATTCCAAGGATTTGACAGAACATGTGCCCAGAACTGGGCAGAGGCCGGGTAGATAGCTCTTCCACTGCATTATCCTCACGGTGCAAGGAAAAGTTAAAATGGCAGCCGGGTGTGGGAGTGCACGCCTGTAATCCCAGCACTCGGGAGGCTGAGGCAGGAGGATCCTTGTGAATTTGAGGCCAGCCTGGGCTACAAAGCGAGTTCAAGTCCAGCCTGAACTGCACAGGGAGACCCTGTCTCAAAAAGAAAGACCAAAGAGAAAAAAATGGCATTAGTCAGTTTGTGCATTTCTGTACATGGTAGTTATTTTTGAGCCATGTATTTCGAGAATTAAGGTTTGTAATATTCTAGCTATGCATAATGGTGCAGTCCTTGTAATCCCAGCACTCTAGGAGGCTGAGGCAGGAAAATCACAAGTTCAAACCTACCCTGGATAACTTACCAACTTAGCAAGACCATGTCTCAAAATCTCAATTTTAAAAAGTGCTGGGGATGTAGCTCAGTGTAAAGGCTCTGGGTTCAATGCTCAGTGTCACCCAAAAAAATTATATACTATTTCTACTGTAGCCTGTAACTGCAAAAAATGGCTTGCCTTGATGACCATCAACCCTAGAATTTAACGCCTCACTTTGTCTTTGGCTGGACGTTCGCGGTGGGTTCCCCACCACCACATCTGGTTGGTTTTCTTGTAGTTTTGTTTTTGTTTTGTTGTAGTAGGTTTTGGTTTTGATTTTCAGCCTCCTACGATTACAGGTTTGCACCACCACACCTGGCTAAGAGAATACACTTTGAGCTTCAAAACGGTTTACTATTAAAAAAAAAAACCTGTTTACTAATATCACTACAGCAAGTGATGAGCTATAAATCAGAGATCTCAAAGGAATTTTAAGTAATCATGTGTTTCACATCCTGCTTTCAGAAAGCTAAAATAATTTTTTTTTGGTCTTTTGAGACAGGTCTCGCTATGCAGTTTAGGATGGCCTTGAGCTCACTTTGGAGCCCAGGCTGACCTAGGACTCGCAAAGATTCTCCTGCCTCAGCCTCCCAGGTGCTGAGATTACCGGGGTGCACCACCACGCCCGGCAGAAAGCCAAAATTTGAAACCAAGACAGTGTATTGCACTTTCTAAAGATCTCCATAATTAGAGACTGTGGAAGCTATTGGCGGCCACATATAGGTGATTACACTGTAGAAGGACTTGATCCGGGTTAATTCTGCAAACACCTGTCGGGCACCTTGTGTGGAAAGACACTCTCCTGTCCTGGGGCTTAGTTACTTTGCCCCACGTCTGCAAATAAGAAAAGTTCCCTTGGGTTCAATCTGGTTTCTGTAGACCTGTCGGTGCAGTGTAGGAGTTACTGCTCCTGCACTGAAACGTTACAGTCAGTGCTGCGGCTGCAGCGCACAGATACATTTTCATCGTCCGGAAGTTACTGTGTATCCTGCTGTCTGTATGGAAAGGCTGAGTCTATGTGTTGCATTTGATCTTAACTGCGGGCAGTGGCCTATGCCTAGTTTTCAACCCTTAGTGCCACGATGGAGCATTTCTTTGTTTTGAGTTTATCTTGTATTTTTTGTTTTTGAGACAGGGTCTCTCTCTGTGTAGTTCAGGCTGGCTTTGAGCTTACTATGTAGCCCAGGCTGGTCTCAAACTTGCAACGATCCTCCAGCCTCAGCCTCCCAAGTGCTGGGATTGCAGGCATGTGTCACCACGCCCCGCTATCCCATTTTTTTAAACTCGTTTTTTTTGTGACACGAAGTCAGTTCCGTGTTCGACCAGCAGGTGGCGTCAGCTCCCGGTGCCTTCCCAAACTAGTGCTGGAGCCGCGCTTCCTTTTCCAACTCTGCCCTCCAGGAATGATCGGGCCCGCCGTGTTCCTGGTGGCTGCTGGATTCATAGGCTGTGACTATTCTTTAGCCGTCGCGTTCCTGACCATTTCAACAACCCTCGGAGGCCTGTGCTCCTCTGGATTTAGCATCAATCATCTGGACATCGCTCCCTCGTGAGTACACTCGGAAGGGTCCGCTGCGGCCCGCTGACGTCCTTCCCTAAAGTCCCGGGCCCCGCCCCGGCCCGGCGTCCCCTCCGCGGCGTGGAGAGCGGTCCCGCCGGCAACACAGCCCCGGGCTCGCATCTTCCGCAGCCCAAACCCCAGGGATGTTTCCCTGCTGGCGCCCGTTCACCTCCTCCCTGTCCCTGGCCGCTCTCACTTTACTCTCTGCGAACTGGACTTCAGATTCTTCATAAGCTTTCAATTGATGCGGTGATTAACGCTGGGAGTTTTTGGTTTGTTCTCGGCCTAGTGATTGAAACCAGGGCCTTGCCGGGCGCTGTGGCGCACGCCTATAATCCCAGCACTTGGGAGGCTGAGGCAGGAGGATCGTCACCATTTCGAGGCTAGCCTCAGCTACACATAGTGAGCTCAAGGCCAGCCTGAACTGCATAGCGAGACCTTGCCTCAAAAAGATAAAAAGAAGAAGAAGAAATCAGGGTGTTTTAATTGAGCTGCACACCTGCCTTTTTTCTTTGGTCGGGGTAGTGGGGAGTTGTAGTTTTGGCCTTTCGGTTTTTGGGGTTTTTTTTATTTTTTACTTTGAGACATGGCCTTGCTAAATTGCCTGGGCTGGCCTTGAACTTGCAGTTCTCCTGCCTCAGCCTCCTGAGTAGCTAGGATTATAGGCATCCATCACCATACCCAGCAAATTTAAACTGTTAACTACCATCACCACTGGCCAGGGTTCTCATTAGAACATTCCAGTACATCATGCGTCGTCTCTTCACCTGGCCAGACTAGGGGCTCTGGAGGCCAGAGGCCGCCCTCAGGCCTACCCCGGTGTTTGGCCCAAGCAAAGCCCTGAGGTAGGTGGGTGAGCAGCAGAGGAGCAGATCCGTGGCTGGACCGGTCGTTCTGTCCCGTGTGAGACGTCGCTGCACGGCCCGGGGGAGCTCAGATCCCTCCGCACCTGCTCACTTTCCCTACAGGCCCCTAACGGCTCGGGTGTTCTTGCACTATTTTAAGGCTATAAGCCGGGCGTGGTGGCACACACCTGTCACCCCGGCACTCGGGAGGCTGAGGCAGGAGGATCGTTGTGAGTTCGAGACCAGCCTGGGCTACAAAGTGAGCTCAAGGCCAGCCTGAACCACATAACAAGACCCTGTCTCAAAAAGACACCCCCCCCCCAAAAAAAAAGCAAGGAAATCTCAGATTCAGTGAAATTCAGGGGTTTGTCATTTATCACAACTCACACACGATGCAACCATGTTCTGAAGCCCAAGTCTTTCTGCTGCTGCCTCTCTGGAAGTAGTCTTTGTTTTCCCCTGGAAGCATTCTCTGAGCCATATATTTCTCAGTTTTGGTTTTGGTTTTTGCCCTTTGATAAGGTAAAGGCGGGGCGTGCAGCTTTTCTAACCCAGAAGACTGTGTACTTGGTTTGTGAAAGCCGTGAGCATGAATTTATTTTTGGAGAACAGGTCCTCTCCCTGCCTCCTGCCCCAAACCTCTCACACCTGGACTCCAGAACCCGAGGGTCCCAGTGAGCCCTAGGCTCCCTCCCTGTACAGCTCCGGGGAGAGCTCCCCCGTGCTTCTGGGAGAGCTCCAGCAGACCGGGAATCACCCTCCTCTACTCGCTCACTCTATTTTTTATTTTTTGTTTATTTATTTTTTGTCTTTTTGAGACAGGGTCTTGCTTTGTAGTTCAGGCTGGCCTCGAGCTCACTTTGTAGCCCAGGCTGGTGTCAAACTCACAACAGTCCTCCTGCCTCAGGCTCCCCAGCGCTGGAATGATAGGTGCACGCTGTCACACCTGGCCACTGTCTCACTGTGGTGCCGTTTCTAAGTGATCCTTCTCGCTCTCCTGTCCGCCGAGCTTGGTTGGAAGCAGCTTGAGACTGAGCCCCACAGAGCAGCTCTTGGCACAAAGAGATGTGGAGCAGAAAGGAAATGGTCCATCACAACAAGGCTCTGCTCCTTAAGATGCGCACCTATAATCCCAACTGCTCAAGAGGCAGAGGCAGGAGGGTCTCAAATTCAAGGCCAACCTGGACTACATAGGGAGATTCGGTCTCAAAAATAATATTAAATGTATTGAAATTGTTTTTGAAATGCATATAGAGCAACTAAAAGCAATTTAATTTCAAGGAAACATAGTTAAATTGAGTGATAATTTGAAAGATTAGACACAAACCTAACTGAAATAATAAAGAACTCCTCAAATGAGTATTAGGCTATAGAATATCAGATAAGATCAGTACTAACTTGGAATCAAACAATTTGAGTAGAACTTTGTAAGTCTCCCTTCACCTACCAGTGAAGATAATGATCCCTACTTCATGGTGATAGTTTTACTCTTCAATGAGATAATATATAAGAAATACTTAAAATCTCCGGGCATGGTGGTGCCTGCCTGTGGTCCTAGCACTATAGGAGGCTGAGTCAGGGAGATCACAAGGTCAAGCCCAGCTGAGCAATGTAGTGAAACTCCATCTGAAAATAAAAATATGAACAGGGCTGAGGATGTACCTCAGTGCAGAGACCCGGGGTTCACTGCCCAGTACCACAAAAACAAAAACTGAAACCAAAAGAAAAAAAAAAAAAACACCCTCTAACCATGCTTTGACATGGGCTACCCCAGTATACAGTCAGCGTTCCCACTAACATCTGATTGCGTCTAGGCATTTTCCAATCCTTTTCTCCCATAGGTTGAAATGGAGATTTGTCTGGGAGTAATTTTGTTGCCCAGATTGATAGAAATCGGACCAAGTTTGGCACCGGGTCCAAGCCGGGTCCCACACCAAGTTTTCGTGTGTGCTGTCCTCGGGCTGCCTCGGCTGAGGGTGACATTAATAACCACCAGCTGGGGTGCCGACATGCAGGGTTTCACAGGTTCCTCAGCACTTAGCGCCTGTCCTTGCAAAGAGTTGGCTGTGCCAACGCTGGCTGCTCCTGCTGCCGAGGTGTTAATGGTCTGGAGAGAGACGGGCAGAGCCTGCCAAGTTGACTAAATTTAAGATCCACTCCCAAGTGGAGACGCCGAAAAGATCTCTGCCTTGTGGTTTTGTTATTGTAGCGTGTACACAGGGTGAGGTTTTTTGTTTGTTTGTTTGATATGGGTATTTTTTTTATACTGGTTTTAAACATAAAGTCTGTGTTGTTTATAGATGACTGAATTAAGTTTGGCAGAATTTTTTTCTTTATTTTTTAGTAATACATGTTAATCTATAGAATATGGGGTTTTATTGTGGCATTTAATTTTTTTTGCTCTTGTTTGTTTGTACTTTTGTTTTGTTTTTTTGAGACAGGATCTCACTCTATAGGTGTTGCTCAGGCTGTCCTTGAATTTACAGTTCTCCTGCCTCAGCCTTCCAAGTGCTGGGATTACAGTCATGTGCTACCATGCACAGCTGTTTAACTATGGTGTTTAGAAATTAAACTTCTCTACCACCTTTAAATTTTCTTTTTTTTGTCTTTTTGAGATAGGGTCTCGCTATGCAGTTCAGGCTGACCTTGAGCTTACTTTGTAGCCCAGGCTGGTCTTGAACTCGCAACGATCCTCCTACCTCAGCCTCCCAAGGGCTGGGATTAAAGGCATGCGCCACAACGCCTGGTTTAATTTTCAATAATTTTAATTTTGGGGCCAGGGACATAGCTCAGTGGCACAAGCACCTGCCTGGCAAGCACAAGGTCTGAGTTTGATTCCGGGTACCAAAAAAAAAAAGAAAAAGAAAATGATTATCTTAATTTTAATTTTGTAATCAGTAAATAAATAATTTTTTTCACCATAAAATATTTAAGCTCGGGCCGGGCGTGGTGGCACACACAGGAGGCTGAGGCAGGAGGATCATTGTGAGTTCAAGACCAGCCTGGGCTACAAAGTGAGCTCAAGGCCAGCCTGAACTACACGGCAAGACCCTGTCTCAAAAAGACAAAAAAAAAAAGTAAGCTCAGGCCGAGCAGGTATGCAGATCGTGTCAGCACTGCTAGGTATCAGCTGTTCCGTGTCGGTGGCTGCGGGCCTCCCTGTAATGTCACAGTGCGGACTAGGGTGGAAGTGCAGAAGTTCCACCTGCTGGGTATGAGATCCCAGTCCAGTCGGTCACTCTACTGAGTCGGGAAGTTTCGCGGTACCACAGGCTGGGTGTGCAGACCTGCTGCAGTGTGGAAGCTGACACCGCACCCTTGGAACTGTCTCCCCCAGGTATGCTGGGATCCTGCTGGGCATTACCAACACGTTCGCCACCATCCCAGGCATGGTCGGGCCCGTCATCGCCAAGGGTCTGACCCCTGACGTGAGTAGATACTTTGTGAAAGCCGGGTGTGGTGGTGCACACCTGTAATCACAACACTCAGGAGGCTGAGGCAGGATGCTCACCTCAAGTTCAAGGCCAGCCTGGGCTCCCTAGAGAATTCAAGGCCAGCCTGTCTCAAAAAACAAAACAGACCACAGCTAAAAAAAAAAAAAAATTAAGAACAAAAACAAGGGTTGGGGAACCACGTTAGCAGACCCCTATAATCCCAGCACTTGGGAGGCTGAGGCAGGAGGACCCAGAACTGGAGCCCAGCCTGAGCAGGTCGGCGAAAATGTCCCAAAATTTTTAAAAGGGCTGAGGACGTAGCTCAGTATGGAGGTCCTGGGTTTGATCCCCAGCACTGCAGAATTTTTTCCACTAAAATCCAATCATACCAGGTGGGCGTGGCCACTGCTTGAGCGTCTTTTTCCTCCCAGTGTGTATCTTTTCCCCATTGCAATTTCTGCTGCTGGATTGTTGGTTCTATTTTGTTTTGTTTTAATGCTCCAAAGTTATCACTCCCATTAGACTGAAATTATAAAATCTAACAGTGCTTGCTAAAGCGGGCCCAGAAATTGAGATGGCTGTGACGTTTCTGTGCGGCTAGATCACGCACTGCACATGGCAGCCCTCTGCAGACAGAGCCCGTCCGCGTCACACTGCACCCTGAACACCCCAGGCCCTCAGGCCTGGCCCTGGGCGCCCACCTCAGCCAGTCGGACGGCCCCCTGCCAGGACCCAGGGCCTGCTGTAGTCAGGTTTTGCAAGGGCAAAGCTATAATACAGGACCCGTGATTTATAGGGCTGTTTTCCAAAGTCACCCAAAGAGTCAAGTACAAGAGTGCAGGAAATCTGTCCATGCACTGGAGACCCAAAGGACCCCGCCGAGGGCCTGCCTCCCACAGCAGTGTCCTCCATGACACTGAGCTGGAGGCCTGGAGCCTAGGACAACGTCTCATGCGAGTCTGCACCAAGGATCTGCGCTGGGAAGGCCCAAAGGTCAGTGGTGGAATGTAGGAAGTCCATGCCAGCGGGATGAAGGATCTGTGCTAGCAGGCTGAGGTTATCTGCACTGGAGCCAGGAAGCAATGCTCAGATGAACCAGAGCTTCCCTGGAAGGTACCACAGCCATCCTCAGCAACAGTGAGGTCCCGAGCTCCCCTGATGGGAACAGCAGGGTCAGGTCTAGAAAGCCAGCGGGACAAGCTTCTGGGAAGATTTGACAGCACACCCGCTCCCCGCCAGTTCTCCTTGTTTCGCTGGCAGCAGTGCCCAGGTGGGCCCTGCACACCCAGCACCGCGCGGACTCAGGTCAGCGGTGGTTACAAGGTGACCACTAATTGCCAATCGCCGCAGGGCCCAAAGTTCAGGATTCACGGGAACCTAGTAAAAGGCCGCACCTTTTATTACAGTAACCTTTGTATTGGGGTGTGGCAGGCTTTTTTCTTTTTGAGACAGGGTCTTACTGTGTAGGCCAGGCCGGGCTCAAACTCATGGTGATCCTCCTGCCTCAGCCTCCCGAGCGCTGGGGTCACAGCTGTGCGTCACCCTGCCCAGCTACACAATCTTGTTGACACCACATTTTTTTAATGAAGTGGGCTTCTGGCAGTGTGATTTCATCTGCTTTTTCCTTTCTCTGTAGGATACCATTAGCGAATGGCAAATTGTTTTCTATATTGCTGCTGCTATCAATGTATTTGGAGCCATTTTCTTCACACTGTTTGCCAAAGGCGACGTGCAGGCCTGGGCTGTCGGGGACCACCATGGCCACAGACACTGAGGACACCAGGAAAGCCCCCTGTCTCCTTTATTCCGTATCATGTAACCTCAGAGTGCCTTTGTGTTCGGATGTGTCAGAATCCCGCACACACACCAGTACCTGTGTTCAGGTTGTAAGGCTTGTAATCATGAGACGTCCCTGGCGGCCAGATTAGTAAAATTAGCTGTGTTTAATGAATAATATATCTGCTGGGTCCGGACCTTACACTTCCCACTCCTCTCCTGCCCAGAAGTCAGGCGGTACGTGGGGGACCCCAGTGTGTGGGGACCGTGCCTTGTGGGCTGCAGCAGCCCCAGCTCCCAGGGCCGGGTCAGCGCCTGTGCTGCCCACGTCATCAGAAAGCTTCCCGCGGGCTCTTGCTCCCTGTGCTGGCCGCCCCACCCCACACTCCGACCCGGCCCGGGGGACCCAGCCTGCGCACACGGAGCAGCCTCGGGGTCGCCTGTGCCCGCACTGGCCTCCAGCTGCTCCTGGACACCCCATCTGCAGCTGCTGTCCCAGGGTCAGAGGATGAATTTCCAAATTCTGCCTTTTGATGCACCTCAAAAAAAGAAAAAATTTAAATTTCCCTTTCTTCATCCGCCCCTGGTTGAAGTTAAAGCAGCCCCCAGCGCTGAGCGGCCCTGCCGCAGCTCGCGCTGCAGCACCACGCCGGTGCCGCCTAGGGCTTTGGGAGGCCGTGCGCCGCGGCCCGTGCAGCCACCTTTGGATCCCTGAAATCATATTTTTGCAGCATTCTTCCTGCCTCCTCTGTGACTGTTGAGAATACCTGAGGTGGGGGACACACGGATTCAAAACTTGATTTGTGTTTCGTTGTGTTTGTTCAGTGCCACCCGTAACATTGTAATGAATTAAAATTGTTCAACATGGCACGATGTGAATACATTTATATAACTTTATTTTTAAACGTGTAAATATCAATTGCTTTAAGTTGCTACGATGATATTTCTTTTATAAATCAAAATAAACCTGGATTGACCTCAAGGACCAACAGTTCTATCCGTTCAACCGCTCATCCTCACTTTCTCTTTCTTTGTCTTTTTGAGACAGGGTCTCACTATGCAGTTCAGGCTGGCCTTGAGCTCACTTTGTAGCCCAGGCTGGTCTCGAACTCCCACAGATCCTCCTGCCTCAGCCTCCTAGTGCAGGGACCACAAGTGTAAACCACCACCCTGGCTTCCTCATCTTATTTAGGAAAGCTTTGTTTCCTTTTTTTTTTTTTTTTTTCCTGTGGTACCGGGGACCAAACTCAGGACCTTGTGCTTGCCAGGCAGGCGCTTATTCCACTGTGCTATATCCCTAGCGCCCATTTTTCCTCCTTTCCTCACCTTTTTATGTTTTCCTTCCTTCCTTTCCCCCTCCCCCTCCCACTTCCCTAGTTCCCCTTCCCATTTGAATATTTTCTTCATATTTCACAACATCTATTGTATATTTTGGTTCTTGTTCACACTTTTGGTTTCTCACAGTGAAGAAAAATGCACTATTCACACGTGTGACTGATTTGTTTCACTTAAGAGTATGGTCCCTGCCAGGCACGGTGGCGCACACCTGTAATCCCAGCACTCGGGAGGCTGAGGCAGGAGGATCGTTGCAAGTTCAAGACCAGCTTAAGCTACAAAGTGGACTCAAGGCCTGGCCACAACTACATAGGGAGACCCTGTCTCAAAAAGACAAAAAAGCAGCATAGTCCCAAGGTGCACCATTTACATAAGAATGTCTCAAGCTTACCCTTTGTGGCAGAGTACTACTCCATGGTGTAAAAAAACCACATCTTTAGCCATTCATTGGCTGATGGGCATTTGGGCTGTTTCCAGGGTTTGGCTGTGATAAATTGTGCTGCTATAAACATAAGTGCGCATGTCGCTGTGGTTGATGCCTTTAATTCTTTTGGGAAGAAACCAAGGGGAACAGCTGGGTCAAATGGAGCCTCTAGTCCTAGTTTACTGAGGAAGCTCCACGCTGATTTCCACAGTGGGAGCACCAGGCTACACTCCCACCAGCAGTGAGGGGTCCCCTTTTCCCCACAGCCCCACTTTTGTTATTTGGTTGATTTCTTGATCTGGGGTAAGATGGAATCTCAGCGTTTTTTGTTTTTGTTTATGTTTTTGTCTTTTTGAGACAGGGTCTCCCTATGTAGTTCAGACTGGCCTTGAGCTCACTTTGTAGTGCAGGCTGGGCTCGAACTCACAGTGATCCTCCTGCCTCAGCCTGCCGAATGCTGGGATTACAGGCATGCGCCACCATGCCTGGTCCCCAGCGTTTCAATTTGCATCTCTCAAATCACCAATGATATGGAACATTTTTTGATGTATGTGGTTCATCAGAGAAGTGTCTGTTCTTGTCAGACGCCCATTTTTAGGATTGCTCTTTAAATGTGTAGGGTCTAATTCTTTCAGTTCTTTTTGTATTCTAGATAGTAGTCCTCTGAAGAACAACCGCCAGAAAATGTTTCCCACACGCAGGGACCGCATCACCCCTCAGCCCTCGGCCCGTCCCCTGCCCCAGATATGAAGAACCTATCAGAGCACCTGTGGAGCAGGACACTGGAAGCCATGGTCACCTCCAGAGGGAGGAAACGGGTCCCCAGCGCGGCCAGGGAATTCGTCCTCACTCACAAGTGGGGTGCTGCAGCCTGTGACGCAGGAGCAGCCTTGAAACCACAGAGCCGCCCCTCAGGCTGCCCGCCTGTTCCCCTGCGGGCCCCACAGCGTTTCCCTCGCTCCCAGCAGCCCAGCCACGGCTGTGTCCCACGCGCCTCCATCCCCCGATCTTTATTTTGTAAGCAAAAGCTTCGTGGCATTTCCCCTTGGAGTAGACCAGCAAGCGGTACCGGCTTCCCGCCCCGTCCCTGCCGGGTGATCGCCCCACCCTACCCCACCCCACCCACCGGCCCCGCCGTCCCGGCCTCTTCCCCTCAGCGCCCTACACCCCCGGGCCCCACGGCCTCTCCTTGCCTGGCGGGGGCCGGCCCTCCTGCTGAAGACGCACTCTGCCCCTTGGCTCTGCTCCAAAACTCATTTACCCAAACGCAAGGCCGCAGCTCAGTTTTGTTTTGTCTTTGTGAGACAGGGTCTCACTATACAGTTCAGGCTGGTCGCTAACTCGAGAAGCGTCTCCAGCCTCAGCCTCCCGGGTGCTGGGACTACAGGTGCGCGCCACCACCCCAGTCCGTGGTTGAGCAGCTCTATACTGAGATTTAAATGGGCCCTGCCCCTAAGACGCAGGCAGGACGGCAAGGAGACAGACAGGGGTGTGTCCCCGATGATCTCTGAGGAGAGTGGGCTGGAGGAGCTTCAGGGAAAGGCCCTGGCTGGATGCCAATTGGCGTCCTTATTACCTGGGGAGGTGTTGCTGCTCCATGTTGAATGAGTATATGATCTCATCCTTATAACTAAGCCTGGGCTACAAAGTGAGTTGAAGTCCTGCCTGAATTGCAGGGCAAAGCCCTGTCTCAAAAGTTTTGTTCTGTTTCGTTTCAAAAAAAATTTTTTAAATCATCACAGCGCGGGCTCCCTCACAACACCAGCTTAGGCTATTTTAATTGTACAATAAATCTCTGGCAAATTACAAACTATAAATTCAAATTTTTCATCGTATTTTTGGGGTTTTTTTTGTTTTTGTATTTTTTTGAAGCAGGGTCTTGCTATGCAGTTCAGGCTGCCCTTGAGCTCATTTTGTAGCCCAGGCTGATCTCCAACTCACTATGTTCCTCCTGCCTCAGCTTACCCAGGGTTGGGATTACAGGCATGCGCCACCACGCCCGTCTTGTTTTTTGTTTTTGTGACACGGTTTCCCTATGTAGCTCAGGCTGTCCCCAAACTCACAGGGCTCCTCCTGCCTCAGCCTCCTGAATGCTTGGATTACAGGTGTGCACCACCATGCCCAGGCTCATAAATTTTTATATTCTTCCAAAAGAAGTTAAATATGTCTTTTTTTTTTTCTTTTTGCCAGTACTGGGGATTGAATTCAAGGCCTTCACACTGAGCTACAATCACAGTGTTGCATGTACGTATGTATGTATTTTAAATGATGTGCCGGGCATGGTGGAGCACGCCTGTAAACCCAGTATTATAGGGAGCCAAATTAGATAGACATTAATATACTGAGAGGGACCGACTCTCAAAAAAGTCAGCAGAAAAATAAAGCCATCAGAACTGTGGCTGGAGAGCTGGGCGTGGTGGCACACGCCTATAATCCCAGCACTCCGGAGGGTGAGGCAGGAGGATCCTTGCGAGTCTGAGACCAGCCTGAGCTACAAATGAGCTCAAGGCCAGCATGAACTGCATAGCCAGACTCTGTCTCAAAAAGAAAAAGAAAAAGAAACGATGCCTTACAGTGAAAACAACCTCATATTAACCTGTAAATAACTGGTAAGTAGTTTTCGAAGTACTTGAGAAAAGCTTGTAAGGTTCATAGGTGAAACACTCCCGACTCCTAACAAAGACTATTGCGCACTCACTAGGCACTGGTGGGGTCTTGGCGCACGGGAACAGTTTTAAGTCCCTTTCCTCTGGGATGCGCCTGACCGGTCCGCCGCCTCAGGCTAAATTCGACCTTTGGAAACGTCACGCTCCAAGCAAGACGCTGGCTGATCTCGGAAGCAGGGCTAGCAAAGAGAAGGCCAAACAGAGCCGGCAGCTGTGCGGGACTTTGGCCTTTGTTTCATTTTCCAGAAATAAGAAATACAGATGTTTAAATTTAGCTCCCAGCTGGGCGTGGTGGTGCGCACCTGCAACCTCAGAACGGGGAGGCTAGGGCAGGAGGATCGCCGTGATTTTGAGGCCACCCTGGGATACACAGTGAGCTCAGAGCCGGCCTACAGAGTGAGACCTTGTCTCTAAATAAATAAATGAATAAATAAATATATAAATAAATGAATGAATAATAAATAAATAGCTATCTAGCCGGGCGCGGTGGTGCGCACCTGTAATCCCAGCACTCTGGAGGCTGAGGCAGGAGGATCGCCATCGATTGATTAATTAATGTAGCCCCTGCTGCAGCAGATCCCTGGCTTCTCTTCAGGGGAATAAAACGCCCAAGCAAGAGTTCCTCTTGCGGTAGCAACCGCGCCGCAGGAAGACCTCAGGCCAGGCCGGCTCTTCAGCCACAGCACCACGCCCACAGACAGACAGACGGACGGGCCCGCCCGATCTCCGCAGCCGAGTCCGCCCCTCGCAGACAGGAAAGGAGACGGACGCGGAGCGGCACCAGTTCCGGCTCAATCTAAAAGGACACACGGAACGTGCAGCCAGCGCTCCGCAGCAGCCGGGAGGAGCCGGCTCGCCCTCTCTGTCGCCACCAACTCCGCCCCGGGAGGCGGTGCCTCGGGCACCTGGGAAGGACCCGGCGCGCGCATGCGCTCACCCCGCGGCGCTGTCTCGCGCACGCGCAGGCGGGGTGACAAAACGTGCGGATATCCTTATGGGGCCGCAGCCAGGCCTCGGCGCTCAGTCCGCAGGTCCGGCAGCGCCTTCTCTGGCCGCGCGGTGAGCGAAGCCAGGGGACAGAGTGCTTCTCGCGCTGGAGACCTGCTGTGTGCACATCACTACTCTACAACCTTTTTCCTTTTTGGCCTTTTTGGATGGGGTCTTATATGCAGTTCAGGCTGGGCTTGAGCTCACTCTGTAGCCCAGGCTGGCCTCAAAGTCGGAACGATACTCCTGCCTCAGCCTCCCAACAGGGCTGCGATTACACCCTATGCGGCCAGTAGTAATGTTAAATCCTAAAACGAACAGAAAACACAACGCAGAGCATCTGCAGAAACTCAGATTAGAAGGAAAGGGGGGGAGGAGTGCAGCTGGGTGGCAGGACACCTGCCTGGCAAGTAAGTACAAGGTCCTGAGTTCCACTCCTGATTCCAAAATAGCTGGGCGTGGTGGCGCACGCCTGTAATCCCAGCACTCGGGTGGCTGAGGCAGGAGGATCCTTGAGAGTTCGAGGCCAGCCTGGGCTACAAAGTCAGCTCAAGTCCAGCCTGAACTGCATAGGGAGATCCTGTCTCAAAAAGACAAAAAAAAAGAAAAAGAAAACTTGCAGAAAAATGAGCGAGCAATGAATACAGAATTCATCTAGTGAAAAACCAGACGTCAAACAAGCATATAACCAGGTGATGGAACTCCTTAGTCACTAGAGAAACGGAGGGGGCGCTTACACCCTAAGCCTGCGGCCCCCTGCAGGCTGGGAAGCAGAGGCAGGAAGATCACAATCTCAGCCAAACCTGGGCACCTTAGCAACTTAGTAAAACTCCATCTCAAAACAAAATATGAAAAGAAAGCCTGAAGGCCCTGAGTTTAAACTCCCAGACCACAATCAACCAATAAGTAAAATAAAATTGCAAAACTACTTCAGACTCATCAGAGTAGCAAACATTAGAAAGTCTGATGCTACTAAGTATTGGCACAAGATGCAGGGAGGTAAAAATTCCTGTCCCTCCGAGGAAATGAGGGACGATAAACTTGTGACTCCGTTCTAGAAAGCAGTGTTTGCATTTACATTAAATACAAATGTGTCCTCTGGCCATGTGTATCTGCCCCATGTCCCAGGGTAATTCTTTTTTCTGTTTTTTGGAGACAGGGTCTCCTGATGTAGCTCAGGTTGACCTTGAACTCACTGTGTAGCCCAGCTAGCCTCGAACTCGCAGCGATCCTCCTGCTTCAGCCTCCCAAGACTACAGACATCTACCACCATGCCTGGCTACCCAGGGTAATTCTTGCTCAAGTCCTTAAAGGCGGACATACTTCCCCATTTATTGTTAACTGAGGTACTTATCATTAGGGAAACATATGTGATGGATATTTGCTATGGAGTAATGTAACCTAGCAAAACAGACCTCAAAAACGTTGAGTAAAAAGAAGGCACATAGCACAAAGTCACTTCCACAGTTTGTTTTAAAGATATAAAAAGCTGGGCATGGTGGTGCACCCCTGTGATCACAGCACTTGGGAGGCGGAGGCAGGAGGATCGCTGTGAGTTCGAGGCCAGCATGGGCTACATTGTGAATTCAAGTTCAGCCTGAACTGCATAGGGAGACCTTGTCTCAAAGAAAAAAAAATCCGATTTCATTTCATCACCCTCCACAAAGAAAACCCATATCCATTAGCAGTATCAGAAGAGTGAAGAGCTGGCCCTGCTCCCTGGAGTGTCCATGGGGCACTGATGTCAGCCGGGAGGCCACCCCTTCCTCCTGGTGGGTGCAGCAGCGGGGCTCTACCCTGCCCCCCCAACACCCAGGCCGGTCCTGGGGCCTCCTGCCTCCTGCCTCCTGCCACTGGGGTGGAAGGGCTGGCTCCTTGCCTGACCCCACCCGACCCAGGGTTGCAGAAGTGACTCAGGGCTTGCACTGGGAAACTGGCCAGGGCTTCCTCCCCAGAATTCTGCAGATATTCTTGACACTTCGAAATCATGGGTGCTGGTGTGATGGCCCACGCCTGTAATTTCAACACTCGGGAGGCTGAAGCAGGAGGACCCCAAGTTCTAAGCCCAGCCTGGGCAATTGACCTAGCAAAACCCTTTGTCCCAAAGAAAAAAAACCAAACCCACTTTTTTTCTCTTTTTGAGGCAGGGTCTCACTATGCAGTCCAGGCTGACCTTGAGCTCACTTTGTAGCCCAGGCTGGTCTTGAACTTGCAACGATCCTCCTGCCTCAACCTCCCGAGTGCTGGGATTACAAGCATGTGCCAACATGCCCGGTCAAAAAACAACACCATTTTTTTAAAAGGCTGGAGATGTAGCTCAGTGCAGAGCCTGGGTTCAATGCCAGAAACATAAATAAATTTTAAAAGATAAAAATTCGCCAGTGTATTTTAGGAGCCAATGTTTAAAGCACACATACACAGGGTGCTTTTCACCTCAGCGCCTGGGACTGGCCCCCACCCCGCCGCCACGGCCCGGCCCTGCCCCACGCAGTCATCCCGGACACCGGGACACCCGGACACGCTGCCAGGGCTCCGGCTCCGGAACCTCGCGGCCGCGAAGCCAGCTTGACTCACAGTCAGAGGGCGCTGAGTCAGGACGTCCGGGCCAGGAGGCCCAGCCCGCGCCCGCCCCGGAACCGGCGTCTACCCGGCCCGCCCCCAGCCCGCGTCTGCATCACTGCCACAAAGATTGGGGAGGGGTCACCGCTGGGCGAAAAGTGACTCTTAGCCCTCGCTTCCTGTCTTTTGAGTAAAATGCAAAATTAGCTCTAAAGACTGCAGAATAATTATAATCATACAGTTACAGCAATTTTGTAAAACTCCCGGCGATGTGACCTAAGACACAGGTCCAGAGGTCGGCGTCACCACGACAGCGCCTCCCCGCCGGGCTGGACGCTGCAGGCTGGGTTTTGGTTTGGCACTGGGGATTCAACCGACGGCCCTGCCGCCGAGCCGCAACCCCGACTATGCCCTCCCCTCTCCTTTCTGTCCCCGCCTTCTCCTGAGGTGAGCTCTTAGTAACCCGAGCAGCTGTCCAGGCTGAGCTCAAACTCGGACTCTCCTGTCTCAGCCTCCCGGAGTGCCGGGATGACAGGTGTGCGCCACAACGCCCGGCGGTGCTTTCTTATCTCACCAGAAAAGTATCCTGAAATATGGAACCAGTGGCGGGCGAGGGTGGGGCTTGGGGGGTGGGGATGGCGTTTGGATCGAACACCGGCACTGCATGAAGAAGCAAAGAGAGGGGACTGCCCAGGGACCCGGCGCGGTCCAGGGCGCCCAGCCCCAGCAGGGCCCTGGCCACTCTCACGCGCCCGCCGACTGAACGGGGACCCAGCCAGGGGACCCGGGAGAGAAGGAGGGGCAGAGCGAGGAGGCAAGTCGAGCCTATGATTTGTAAGACCGCTTAGAACTAGCGGGCGCTGGGCTGCTCCGGTTCACTCAGGGATGCGCGTGGGCGCAGCGGGGCCATCTGCTCCAAAGCCACCTGTGTTGGTTTGGAGGTTATTTTTGAAAGGAGAACAATATAACACAGGACACATATTTTTAAATTTATAGTAGTCACCCAAAGGATCATATACAAATAGTGCGGGAAATCTGTCCACACATCAAAACAAAGGAATCCAGCTGAGGGCCTGGATCCCCTGACAATGTCCTGCATGAGTCCAGCTGAAGATGCAGAGCCTATAACAATGCCTCCCACGAGTCCACCTGGAGGCCCAGAGCCCACAACGATGGCTCACGCAGACCTGTTTCACGGATCTGTTCTGGGAAGGCCCAAAGGTCAGTGGTGGAATCTAGGAAGTCTGTGCCAGCGGGATGAAGGATCTGTGCTAGCAGGCTGAGGGGTCTGCACTGGAGCCAGGAAGCGACACTCAAAAGAGGCAGAGCTCCCCTGAGAGGCACCACAGCCATTCTCAGCAACAGCGAGGTCCCGAGCCTCTCTGATAATCAGGACAGCCGAGTTCCCACCAGGGAAGCCAGCGCAGCAAGCTTCTCTAGGAGACTGAGCAGCGCACCATCTTCCCCTCTGGAACCAGGAAGGATGCTCAGAGTGAGGACCAGAGCTCCCCCAAAGTGAACCAAAGCCATTCTCAGTGCCAGCGAGGTCCCGAGCTCCTCGGAGGATGAAAACAGCCGAGTTCATCAGGAAAGCCAGCACGACGAGCTCCTCGAACAGAACCAGCAGCTCCTTACAGCTTCCACCAGCTCCCAACAGCCTCCTCCTTCTCCAGTTCTGCCTCTCATGCTGCGGGCAACAGTCCCCAGCTGGGCCTCCCACACCCAGCACCACGCCACTCACACAGTTCAGCTGGGGGTTATAAATTGACCACCAGCTGTCCATCTGCTACAGCACCAAAGCCCTGTGCCCGTGTGGACTCCAGGTGCCACACACACACAGCTCGCAAGAAATGGGCTTTGTAGGGTGTCACCGGCTGCCTTGCTATCTGCCAAGGGCAATAGCAGACCAATATTTTCTTTAAAGCCTGCCTGTAATCCCAGCACTTGGAGGCTGAGGCAGGAGAATTACCACAAGTTTGAGGCCACCTGAGCTACAAAGTAAGCTCAAGGCCAGCCTGGACTGCATAGTGAGACCCTGTCTCAAAAAGACAAAAAAAAAAAAAAGATACACAGAGCATATCAACTCCCCTGGTGTCCTGCTGCCACCAACAGTCACAGGGACAGCAACCAAGAGGATCAGCCCCTGTGGGAGCTGGGGATGCGGCTATAACCGCTCGGGACAGCCCGCCCGAGGCCAGTGGGGTGCACTGTCACTGCCCCAGGACAGCAGGCAGCACCTCCGCTCAGCAAGATGCTCTCCCCGCCTGCCTGGAAGAGCAGAGTCTGTGGGCAGTGAAGAGGTGCAGGTGGCTTCAGGGCCAAGAGCTGCCCCACAATACTGGTGCAGTGAGTGAGTTGCAGGCCCTGTGAGACTCACACCTGCCATCCTGGCACTCAGGGAGGCTGAGACAGGAGAGTTGCAAGTTGAAGCCCAGCCTGGGCAATGTAGTAACTTAGCAGGACCTTGTCTCAAAAATAAAAGTAAAAAATGCTCTGGGGATAGAGTGCAGTATAAAGGCCTTGGTTCAATCCCCAGCGCTGCAAAAATAAAGTAAGATGAAAATGCAATTATTACTGGACCTCACAGCCTCAGGTTTACTTTCCACAGCACAAAACCCCCTGTAAGCCATTAAATGCTGTGAATGTTCACCATTGTAACTTCCTTTTTGTTTGTTTGGTGTTTTTTGGTCTTTTTGAGACAGGGTCTCACTATGCAGTGCAGGCCGGCCTTGAGCTCACTTTGTAGCCCACGCTGCTCTCAAACTTGAAATGATCCTCCTGGGTGGTGGCACACGCCTGTAATCCCAGGCTTCGGGAGGCTGAGGCAGGAGGATCCTCGCGAGTTCGAGACCAGCCTGGGCTACAAAGTGAGCTCAAGGCCAGCCTGGACTGCGTAGGGAGACCCTGTCTCAGAAAGACAGAAAAAAAGCGTTTTCAGGACATTCTTTTTTTTTTTTTTTTTTTGGTCTTTTTGAGACAGGATCTCGCTGTGCAGTTCAGGCCGGCCTTGAGCTTACTTTGTAGCTCAGGCTGGTTCCAAACTCACGATGATCCTCCTGCCTCAGCCTCCTGAGTGCTGGGATTACAGGCGTGCGCCACCATGCCTCACTTGAACTCTTTTCAGTATTAGCGTCACACTTTCCGAAATTCCCTGAGTTTACACTAAACCAGTCTATTCCAAAAGACAGCACCCAGGATGCGGGCAGGGTGGCTTTGTCGCTGTGCCGTTGCTCTGCGTGAACTCCTTGTGTCCTTTGCAGCCACCTGCGCCACCCTTTGCGCAGCTGCGTGGGGGGCACCTTCAGCTCTCCCCAGGTCCTCTTGGTGGCTGGGCTCAGGCAGTGCTGGTCCAGGGCTGCTGCACCCCTGGAAGGTGGTTGCTCTTCCAGGCCAACAGCAACTCTGGGTGAGCCCCTCCTCCAGGTCGGAGAGCACTAGGGTCTGAGATATAATAATCCACTGCCTTGCTTTCCGCAGAATCTTTTCCCATTACTAGGAATTAAACCGAGGGCCTTTGTGTGTTTGTTTTAGGGCCTTTGAACCGAGCTACATCCTACATTCCTAACAAACATCCACTTTGTTTTTGTTTTCTTCTGTGTTTTAAGACTAGTTCTCAATAAACTGCCCAGCCTAGGTTTGAACTTGTGATTCTCCTGCCTCAGCCTCCCACAGTAACCTGTGATCCTAGCACCACTATGCTAGTTCTCTGAAGTTATGCTTTATTCTGTCCTTTTGATACAGGGTTTCTATACAGTTTAGGCTGCCTTTGAGATCACTTTGTAGCCCAGGCGGGTCTCGAATTCACAGCCACCCTCCCGCCTCAGCCTCACCTCCCCAGGGCTGGGATTACAGGCATGCATGCGCTCCCACGCCTGGTTTCTCTTTGTAGCTCTTAATGTCTGGTACTGTGCCGGGTGCTGAATCAGTGTTTAGTGAAGTGGCTGAGGCAGAGCAAATCAGTGAATGAACGAGAAAGCTTCATTTAAGATCTTGTGCACATGGCCGGGCATGGTGGCGCACGCCTGTAATCCCAGCACTCAGGAGACTGAGGCAGGAGCATCGCCAGGAGCTCGGCGCCAACCTGGCCTACAGTGAGACCCTGGATCTTCCCTGCCTGCTGGCTCCTCGCCCCGCCCGCTCCTGCCGCGCTGCCCGGGCCCCGAGGGGGTCTGGAGAAAGCCGAGGCCGGGCGGAGGGAGGCAGAGACCCCGGCAGCCCACCCGCGGGCACCACAGGCCGGGGCAGCAGCCCCTCTCCCCTGGGGAGGGGCTCTCGCCCGCGACCCGGCACCCGTCCCCGCCACGCTGCGCCCTGGAGCTCACCAACGCACTGGGCCGGCTGCGCTCACCCGGGCAGGGGCGGGGTCGCGGCGGCTTCGAGCCGGTTCTTGCCGTCCGGCTGCCTCGGGGGGTGCGCTGACCGGGCCGGGGCGGCGGCTCTGGGGGAGCAGTGGAGGGACCAGAGCGTCAGGAACGCTGGGACCCCCAGGCCTCTGTGGGAGGCGCTTCGGCTTGGCCCCCAGGGTTGGTGCCTGTGCTGAGACCTGACCCCGGGGAGCGCATCTCTGGCAATTTTTATTTTATGTTTTTGTTTTGTTTTGTCTTTTTGAGACAGGATCTCGCTGTGCAGTTCAGGCTGGGCTTGAGCTCACTTGTAGCCCAGGCTGGTCTTGGACTCGCAGTGATCCTCCTGCCTCAGCCTCCTGAGCGCAGGGATTAGAGCTTGCACCACCACGCCCGGTCCCCCCGGTCCCCTTTCTAGTTTTTTATTTTTTTTTATCTTTTGAGACAGGGCCTTGCTAAATCGCCCTGGCTGGAACTTGCCAAACTCCTCCCTCAGCCTCCAGGCCACAGGTGCGCCGGGCCGACCCCGCCCTCGGGCGCTGCAGTCCTGAGCCGGAGCAGGGACCAGCGAGGACTTAGAGATAGGGGCCTCCCCTGCCGCGTGTCTGCGCTGTCGTCGAGCCGCTCTCCGCCCCTGCTTCCTGGCTGTTCCCCACCCACAGCGACACCCAGCCCGGGCCGCCTCTTGCACAGCAGTTTGCGCGGGCGGAGCACAGGGACCTGGCTCCACCTACAAGGCCGCGAACAGCCACGGAAGCCCAGGAAGTGCGGGAACGTGGTGTTGCCCTGCTCGGCCGAACACAAAACAAATTATAG
Organism: Dinomys branickii; assembly: GCA_004027595.1. NCBI lineage: Eukaryota > Metazoa > Chordata > Mammalia > Rodentia > Dinomyidae > Dinomys > Dinomys branickii. The sequence continues at coordinate 46,325 of PVLD010005547.1, forward strand.
AAGCAGCCACAGCAGTGTAGTCCATAGAGCCGTGATCTCAGCATCCAGGAGGCTGATTCCGCCAGCTCGAGGCCAGGCTGGGCCACATAGGGTGACTCTTGTCTAAAAAAGATAAAACAAGAAGTAGAAAGGTGTGGTGGGGCACACCTGTAATCCCAGCGCTCGGGAGGCTGAGGCAGGAGGATCACTGCGAGTTCGAGACCAGCCTGGGCTATAGAGTGAGCTCAAGGCCAGCTTGACCTGCACAGCGAGATCCTGTCTCAAAAAGACCAAAAAAAAAAAAAAAAGATGTGCTGGGGAACAACTACTTTTGTTCTCTGTATATGGCACCTTAGAAATATTTTTCCTGTTTTTTTATAGAGTTTGATACTATGACGTGTATTTTTCATATATTTTGTTCTTTTGTTGTGTTTGGAGACAGGATCTCATTATGTACTTTAGGCTGGGCTTGAAAGTTCAGGGATCCTCCTTCCTCTGTCTCCCCAAGTGCTGGGATTACAGGTGTGCCCCACAGACGCCCAGCTTGTTGGTTGTTTTTTTAAGTTTTCAAACATTTATTGTTTTTTTTCCAACATGTACTGTTGGCTCAGTGGTGATCACAGAAAAAGAAAAATGAGTCCCAATTCAGCGTGTTCTACTGTCCAGCTATTAGAGACATCTAAATTATTTAGAAATATATATATATATTTTTTTGTCTTTTTGGGACAGGGTCTCGCTATGCGCTTCAGGCCGGCCTTGAGCTCACTTTGTAGCCCAGGCTGCTCTCGAACTCACTATGATCCTTCTGCCTCAGCCTCCCAAGGGCTGGGACTACAGGTGTGCGCCACCACGGCCGGCAATTTTAGAAATATTGTAGGCAGTGAGACCAGCCCGGACCCTCCAGAGGTCAGTGCAGAAGACAACTGCGGCTGGAGGTCAGAGCTCAGGACAAAGAGGAAGGACCACACCCAGCTACTTCCTCTTGGGCTGAACAGCACTGATTGAGATTCTAAAGCGACGTGAGCACCTCGGGTGGGGGACCCGAGCCTCCTAGTGCACTCCTTCCCGAAAGCCCTGTGTGTCCCCGTGTGCTTGCTAGGGCACGAGCTTCCCCATTTGGTCCCCATGGAATCTGCATGACCTGAGCGGCTACACCTGTGATCTTACTGGTGCGTCATAGTTGTGTCCCAGCTCACGCCCACTTTGTGATTTCCCATTGGATCAAAATTACTTCAGGGACTATACTTGTGATCTTATTGACTATGATTTTGTCCCGGCTTTGCTCAATAAAACTCCCTTTGAGAAGCAGGTCAGCCCCCAAACCAACCCACTTTCCAGGCCTCCTTTTGTTTTTTTGAGACAGGGTCTCACTATGCACTTCAGGCTGGGCTTGAGCTCGCTATGTAGCTCCAGCTGGTCTCGAACTCACAATGATCCTCCTGCCTCAGCCTCCTGAGTGCTGGGATCACAGGTGTGCGCCACCACGCCCTGCTCCAGGTCTCCTCCTGTCCTTCTCAGACAGAAGCTTTCTTTCCATAAATTCTTCTACCCTTGCCGGGCGTGGGGGCACCCACCTGCAATCCCAGCACTCGGGAGGCTGAGGCGGGAGGACTGCTGGAGTTTGAAGCCAGTTTGGGCTACATAATGAGCTGAAGGCCAACTGGAAATGCATAGTGAAACCTCGTCTACAGAAAAAAAGAACAATTCTTCCTTGGATATGGCTCATTGGTACCAGAACTTGGGACCTCATGCTTGCCAGGCAGGCACTTGCGCCGCTGAGCTATATCCCCAGCCCTGGCGAATGACTTTTTAAAAAGCAAATTAGAAAGCTATCAAATGGCAGCTCTTCCCAAGCATTTCTCAGAGGAGACCACAGGCTACCCAACATTTTAGCATCTGCCAAAAAAAAAGAAAAAAATGCTTTAGCAAGCCAGGCATACTGGTGCACTCCTGTGATCCCAGCCCTCTGGGAGGCTGACCCAGGAGGGTCACAAATTCACAAATTCAAGCCCAGCCTGGGCAATTTAGTGACTTATGGAGGTCATGCCTCAGAATAATAAAATGAAGAAGAAGGTGGGGGTTGTAGCTCTGTGTGAAAGCCCTTGGTTCAGTCCTCAATACCAGGGGAAAAAAGACCTTGTCTTGTAGGGTTTATAATATGTAACAATAACAGGATTGAGCCACATTTTTTAAAAATGTGCGTGTTGGTTTGCAACACAGCTTCCTTTGGGGCCCTAAATATGCAGGAATCTCAGCGGGTCGGGGCAGGCATGCACGGCTGTCCAGCACGCGAATGGCAGGCATTCTTCTCGGCCCTCTGGGCCCTGGGCCCTGTCGCCGCTTCAGCCACCCCATGTCCTGCCAGCCTCCCCTCTCCACCCCGCCACTCAAACAGCACAGTGGCTCAGAGCGCTCGCTCCGCTTTAGTGCGGATAAATCCCCGGAACTTGCTGACAGGCAGACTGGGACTCAGCAGGGCTGGAGTGGGCCCAACGCTCGGCTTTCTGACAAATTCCCGGAGAGAAAGTTTCGTTTCGCAGCCGGCTGGGCGGACCACTGGCATAGAGGGCCAGGGTGAAAACGCACATGCGACGGGCCACAGGATTCCTGCGCCACCGCACAATTCTGCCTCGGTAGCGCAAACGCCCTTGGGTGTGAGTGAACAGGTGGGCCTTCAAAGGTGAATGTCATAGCAACAAAGTTTTTTGAGACAGGGTCTCACTATACAGTTCAGGCTGGCCTTGAGCTCACTTTGTAGCCCAGGCTGGTCTCCAGTTTGCAACAGTCCTCCTGCCTCAGTGTCCTGAGTGCTGGGATAACAGGCATGTGCCACCAGGCCTGGCCTCTCTGCAGCTTTTGTTTGTTTTTGAGACAGGGTCTCACTATGTAGTTCAGGCTGGTCTTGAACTCAGGAGAATTCTCCTGCCTCAGCCTCCCTGACACTGAGATTATAGATATGGACCACCAGGCTAGCTTTATTTCTTTTTTTATTTTTCCTCTACCTTTTAAAAGTACAAAAAGTAGGGCCAGGCCAGGTGTGGCGGTGCACATCTGTAATCCCAGCACTAGGGAGGCTGCAGCAGGAGGATTGCTGGGAATTCGAGGCCAAGCTGGGCTACAAAGTGAGTTCAAAACCAGCCTGGGATACATAGTAAGACTATCTCACTGGCTGTGCATACAGGTGCATACCTGTAATCCCAGCACTCAGGAGGCTGAGGGTGGAGGATTGTTGTGAGTTTGAGACCAGCCTGGGCTACAAAGTGAGCTCAAGGCCAGCCTGAACTGCGTAGCAAGACACTCTCAAAAAGACAAAAAAAAAAGGGAGGGGGGTTAAAGGTGCAGCTAATGACAGTCAAACTCCATACTAAAAAAGAAAAAAATTTTTCCCAAATGAATAGAAATTTGAGTCATTTCTTACATCATAGGAAAAATCTTGGCTGGGCCTGATGGTGCCCACCTGTTATCCCACCACCTGGGAGGCTGAGGCAGGAGGACTGAGAATTCACAGGTGGCCTGGGCAAAGTAGTGAGAGCCCGCCTCACACCAAAGGAGTGGGAAAGAGGAGCTGTCTTCAGGCCAGGGCAGGGAGTAGGGGCCTCCCTTCGCCGCCCTCCCCACCTTCTGGTGAGGTGGGGGCTCTACCCATGAAGTGACGCAGAGCACACCGGGTTCTTGGTGGCTCAGGTTATGGTGCAAAGCTGGCTCCCCTCAAGAAATGCCTCGCAAACTTCCAGTGGCCTGACTGTCTTCCAAGGTGCAACCAGAATTTTCCAGTTACAAAGGAGCATCTGTGAGTCACTGCCCAGTGTCAAGGGTTGACGTGTGGAAACTTCCCATGGTTTAGAAAGTTGTAAACTGTAGAGATAAAACCCCAGCTCTTAACTTTGAGCTGTGTCACTGACCCTGTGCCTCTGTGTCCTGCAGAGGTATCTCGGAGGAAGTGATGGGATTAGAGTCTTCTGAGCATTTGCTTCTTGAAATTTGTTTTTTCTTTTTTTTGGTGGTACCAGGGATCAAACTTAGGACCTCGCACTTGCCAGGCAGGTGCTTATTCCACTGAGCTATAGCCCCAGCCCCAATTTTTTTTTTTTTGTACTGGTAGTCGAACTCAGGTCCTCGGCTTGCCTGGCAGACGCCGTACCACTGAGCTACATCCCTCACCCCTGCTTCTTGAAATTTTTTAGGCTAACTTTTTGTCTCTTTTATTTTCTGTTTTTGAGATGGCCTGGGGGCAGGGTCTGCCTGTGTTGCCCAGGTTGCTCTTGTGCTCCTAGACTCAGGAGATCGTCCTGCCTCAGCCTCCCAAGTGCTGGGATCACTGGTACATGCTACTGTCCTATGTGCAGCAATGTAAGACATTTTTAACTTGGCAAAGAGGAGTATAGAACTATAGTTATTTTTTAGAAAAATAATTATTATACATAAAAATCGACTCTGCCCATTTTACTGATGAAAGTAATATCAGAAAAGGGAAGGAACTGCTGGGTCTGGGGGCGCACGCCTGTAGTCTGAGCACTCGGGAGGCTGAGGCAGGAGGATCGTTGTGGGTTCAAGGCCATCCTGGACTACAAAGTGAGCTCAAGGCCAGCCTGAACTGCACAGCAAGACCCTGTCTCAAAAAACAGACCTTTGTCTATGGCCATACCAACCTGAACGCACCCGATCTTTTCAAAAGAAGAACCCCCCCAAGACAGTAAATAAATAAATAAATAACTGAATAAAAACCAATGTGAGTACATGGATGGCAACTCTAATAGCTCAGTGGCACAAGCACCTGCCTGGAAAGTGCAAGGTGCTAAGTTTGATTCCCATTACCAAAAAAAATTACATTCACCTGCTGTCAGTGTGGGGTAGATTATCAGCTAGTCCTTTACAGTGATTAAGTGAGACATGTACTAGAACTGTTTCACAGATGGGGAAACTGAGGCTTTGATTTGTTTTGTTTTGTTTTTTTGAGACAGCATCTCACTATGTAGAACTGGCTGTCCTCAGATCTGTGGGGGCGATCTGCCTGCCTCAGCCTCCCCAGTGCTGGGATTACAGGCATGCGCCACCACGCCTGGCCATAGGTGGATTCTGGACAGCAGTTAGGGAAAACCAGAAGCGTTTTCCACTCTGTCCCTGACTCCGTGCTTGCCCTCCCCAGCTGTCACTCTTGATTCAGCTCGGAGGCTTGGTACTTGCTCAGACAAAAGGGCCACTGTCCAAGCCTGCCGCCCAGGGCCCAGCTACCCGGCTGCTGCATGGCTGAGAAGCGTCTCCAGCCCTCGGTCCCTTCAGCGGGGGGAGGGAGCAGAGCAGGCCCCGCATCTCAGAGCTGCTCACACTCCTCGGGGCCTCCGGTTTCCCCAGCACATGACCCAAAGCTGAGGGCGTGGCCAGC
>PVLD010005547.1:51786-111113 GCA_004027595.1 Dinomys branickii
TCTCTCTCTCTCTCTCTCTCTCTCTCTCTCTCTCTCTCTCTCTCTCTCTCTCTCTGAGGCAGGGTCTCGCTCTGCAGTTCAGGCTGGCCTTGAGCTCACTTTGTAGCCCAGGCTGGTCTCAAACTCGGAAAGATCCTCCTGCCTCAGCCTCCCCAGTGCTGGGGTTACAGGCGCGCGCCACCACTCCGGGCCTATCCATTTATTTTGTTTGTCATAGTAAGTCAGGCTCCTGGGGGTGAATCCGGACCCCGAAAGGTCCCAAGAAGGCGGAGGAGGAAGATGGAGGAGGAGGGGAGGAAGAGTGGGGGGAGGGAAAGATGCGCTGTGGACAGCCTCGCTGCCCTCTCAGGGCTCTGCACGTTAGCAGCGGCCTCAGAGGGGGATGAAAGCTGGACAGGAGTAAACTCTCAGAGTTGCAAAACCAGCTCCGCACATTGAGTCACGTTTCAGCTAAAACAAACAAACAAAAACAAATCACAGAAACTCCATCTATTTAACGAGAGGCTTATAAAACATTTCCTCCCCGGCTGGCATGGCTGAACGCTGGTGCGGATGGAGGCGGAAGGGTTAAGCAGGACGATCCGTGCCTGGTCTCTGCTGGGGGTGCGGGGGGCGTTAGCGCAGGCCTCGAGTGGAACCAGCTGTGATCCCGGCCCCAGAGAGCCGTGCAAAGGCGGGCCTGGCAGTGCGCGCCTGGAATCTTCGCACTCAGGCTGAGGCAGAACTGCCTCAGGAGACCCAGTCAACCGCGGAAGGAGACGGGAGGCGCAGGAGCAGCCCTGCCTGGGCGGGTCCCTGCCAGTACCCACTGATCTAGCAAAAACTCTTACGTGGGGACTGTTAACACTGACTTTATTTTATGATAACCAAGACAAATACCTTTTTCTCACAATTTTCCAAAAACCCTGTCTTTTCAATTCAGTTAAGAATTTTTATTTATTTATTTATTTATTTATTTATTTTGTCTTTTTGAGACAGGGTCTCGCTATGCAGTTCAGGCTGGCCTTGAGCTCACTTTGTAGCCCTGGCTGGTCTCAAACTCGCAAGATCCTCCTGTCTCAGCGTCCCAAGTGCTGGGATTACAGGCGTGTGCCACCACGCCCGGCAGTTAAGAATTCTGATGCTGTAAGAGAAAAACCCACCCCAGAGTCTGGCATTCCTAGGAGGACCTCAGTCCTTTCTGACTTTTGCAGCATCAGCTTTGCCCTCTAAACTCAGGGCAAAGTTTAGTGTGGTAGTGCTGGCCTGTAATCTGCACTTGGGAAGCTGAGGCAGAAAAATCACTACGTTTTTGAGGCCAGCCTGAACTACAAAGTGAGATCCTATCTAAAAAAAAACCCAAGAAATTCTGACCTGGACGTCTCCCAGGGTCCATTCCATTCCGCACTGACCCTCCCCTCTCAGCCTTCCCCATCAGGAGATGGTCACCCCACATCTAGCACCCGGCACTGCACACAGGCAACTTCCGGTCAGCAATCTACTGACAGGAGTCCTTTGTTGTTTGGCTTTTGTTTCCTGCAATTGATTCTTTTTAAAATTAATTACTTTTTTGTTTGTTTGTTGGAGACAGAGTCTCACTATGTAGCTCAGGCTGGCCTTGTGCTCATGGTGATCCTCCTGCCTCAGCCTCCTGAGTGCTGGAATCACAGGTATGCGCCAGCATGCCCAGCCTGGTCTTGGGTTCGACTTCTGCCCACAGGGGCTGGGCTGGGCCCCTCTGTCGGAGGGTGGATGATGATTTGACATTTGATGGCCCTTGGAGGAGCTGTCACTGTCCAGAGCCCCTGGGTCAGGTGAGTTCCGTAGTCATGACATGGTGACGGGGCAGAGATGGCCAAGGGTCGTAGGCGACGCTGGGCGTACGCCTGGGGTTTCTTGGGCAGAGATCGAGTTACCCCGCTGCATTTATCCCCTGGGCTTGTCCTGGGCACCTGACCGTGGCTAATGTTTAACTCCGACATGGGGTCCAGGCCCTTCCTTTTCTTCTTTTGGTACCGGGAATTGAACTCTGGACCTTGCGCTTGCCAGGCAGGCGCTTATGCCGCTGAGCTACATCCCCGGCCCCTGAAGCCTTTTCCTTATGCACCTCCTGCCTCGGGTTCAAGAGCAGCCTGGGCAGCACAGTGTGCTGCTGTCTTGGACAGGAATGTGTATTGCCAGAAAAGAACGTTTAGCTGGGGCGGCCAACTTCATTTTTCAGGAGGCGCTTTTTTTTAGTACGGGTAAATGAACTCAGGACCTTGCGCTTGCCAGGCAGGCGCTTGTGCCGCTGAGCTGTATCCCTGGCCCCAGGGGCACTTTTTGCTTTGTTGTTTATTTAGCAATTTATTTGTTACACAGCGTTTTGTTTTGTTTTTTGGACAGGGTCTCCTTGTATAGTCCAGGCTGGTCTCAAACTCAGGATCGTCCTGCCCCTGGCCTTAGGAGAGCTGGGACTGCAGGTGTGTCCCATGGCACCCAGCACCGTAGCTCTTGCATTTATTTCTTGAAACGCACTGTTAATGCTGAGCACATTGGTGCACACCTGTAGTTCCAGCTACTTGGGAAGCTGAGGCAGGAGGGTACTTGAACCCATGAGTTTCACAGCAGCCTGGGCAACACAGCAAGACCCTGTTTTAAACACACACACACACACACACACACACTTTTAAAAACCAGTGCTGTTGGCTGGGTGTGGTGGCACGTACCTGTAACCCCAGCACTCTGGAGGCTGAGGCAGGAGGATCACCACAGGTTTGAGGCCAGCCTGGCCTACATGGTAAGATCCTCTCTCAACAAATAAAAAATATCGATGGGCTTGGGGCAGTGGCACACACCTGTAATCCCAGCTACTTAGGAGGCTGAGGCAGGAGGACTGCAAAATCAAGGCTAGCTTGGGAAATTTATCCCAGCACGGTCTCAAAAAAGGAAAAAAAAAGAAATGCTGGGGCTGTAGCTCCGCAGCAGAGAGCTTGCCCAGCAGGTGTGAGGGCCTGGGTTCCATCCGCAGCGTGCAGCGAGGAAGAAATCCATAAGGCCATTCAGCGAGAAATAAGGAGATAACTGGTATGAAATACGGCCCAAGGAGTAATTACTAGAAGGAAACAGGAGCTGGGGATGTAGCTCAGTGGAATAAGCGCCTGCCTAGCAAGCGCAGGGTCCTGAGTTCAATCCCCAGTACCGCCAAAAAAAAAAAAAAAAACATAGAAGGAAACGATTATCCCACCACACAGTATCTGCACTGTCTGTTTAGTCGCTTAATTATCTTTAACTGCTGCAGTGTTGGGCAGAATATAATTACTTCCTGTTTTACAGGAATGGTGATTGAGGCGGGCAAAGTTTAAAAGCTTTTCCAAGGTGCCAAACCAAGTAGAATCTACTTAACACGAGCACATTCCTCTTCACGTTTAGAGAGGATCTCTTGGAGCTGGCATAGAGTGAATGTTGTTTGTTTTCTTAAATTCATTCTGAAAAACACGACCTTTTGCCTTTTATTGTTTTTTAATTTAAAAAAATTTCTTTTTGTCTTTTTGAGGCAGGGTCTCACTATGCTATTCAGGCTGGTGTTGAACTCACTCTGTAGCCCAGGCTGGTCTTGAACTGGCAACGATCCTCCTGCCTCAGCCTCCCGAGTGCTGGGATTACAGGCGAGCGCCACCATGCCTGCTTTGAATTGTTTCTTGATGATGTGGAAACTTGCAGCTTTCAGGCCTGTTCATCCCCAGGACTGGTTATTGAACCTGTCTTCATTATGTGTATTTATTTCTTTGTTTGTTATGTGGATTTAAGATACAGTACCAACCCTACGAGATAACGTCTTTTTCTTTTTCTTGGTACTAAGGATTGAATCCAGGGCCTTTATATTAAGCTACATCCCCAGCCCTGTTTCCAACTTTTAAATTTTGAGACAGGACCTTGTTAAATTGCTAAATTACCCAGGTTGAGCTCAAACCTGTAATCCTCCTGCCTCAGCCTCCTGAGTGCTGTGATTGCAGGCATGCACCACCATGCCTGGCATCTCCTTGTGATTTTCTTCCCTTCTTTTGTGGAACTAGACAAAGAATTGGCACTAGACAAATAATTCTTGGGCCAGGGGTATAGCTCAGTGGTACAGTGCCTGCCTGGCAAGCACAAGGTTCTGAGTTCGATTCCTGACACCCTCCCCTCAAAGAAAAAGAATTACAAAAAAGGATTGTGGGCCATAGGTGTGCTTGAAGCCCCTATGCAGGGGCTGGGGATGCAGTTCAGCAATTGACAGCCTGCATTCCAGGGTGAAGCCCTGGAGGGTTTTCCCAGTCCTGGCTGTTCAGCAGTCTGGCTGAAGACTGATGTCTCTTGGCCAGGTCTCATCAGATTACATGGGGTTCACAGGGGGCTTGAATCTGTTGTTCAAAGTTTGGAAATATTCAGCCATTACTTCTCCATAACTTACTGGTATAGTCTTTGTTTTCTTTTGTTTTGTTTTTTGAGAAAGAGTCTCACTGTGTAGCCCAGGCTGGCCTTAAACTCATGGTGACCCTCCTGCCTCAGCCTCCTGGAGTGTTGAGATTATAGGTGTGTGCCACCATGTGCCTAGTATAAACTTTTTTCTCAGCATAAGAGTACAAACTCACTGGGCATGGCGGCACACATTTGTAATCCCAGCACTTGGGAGGCTGAGGCAGGAGGGTCATTGTGAGTTTGAGACCAGCCTGGGCTACAAAGTGAGCTTAAGACTAGCCTTAACTGCATATTGAGACCCTGTCTCAAAAAAGACCAAAAAAAAAAAAAGGAGTATAAGCTCTTAGTATAAAGAGTATAAACTCTAGGGCCGGGGATATAGCTCAGTGACACAAGCGCCTGCCTGGCAAGTGCAAGGTCCTGAGTTCAAACCCCAGTACCACAAGAAAAAAAAATAGAGTATAAACTCTTTTAAAGCATTTTTCCACCAAGCATGGTGGTGCACGCCTGTAATCCTAGCACTCCGGAGGCTGAGACAGGAGGTTCGATGCAAAATAAAGCATTTTCCCTAGTTTTAACTTGCTGTTTGCAAGGAAAACCTCTCAATGAATGACAGTAAAAACCATCACTCCACAAAAACTTTAGTTTTTGAGACAGGGTCTTGCCCTGTAGCAACTCAGGCTGGCCTTGAACTTATGATTCCTGCCTTAGCCTTCTGAATGCTGGGATTACAGGCTTGCACCAACATGCCCAGCTCATGCATTTAAAAAAAAAAAAAACCTGAGGCAATTAGTTAATGTTCACACAGAGGCAGCTTGCCCTGTATCTATTTGCTTATTCATTTAACAAATATTTATTGTGCAGGTACTGTTTCAAGGCCTTCAGAGAGAATAATAAACAGACACGAGAATTAATACTTAGAGGATGTAAAGGACTTTACAATATAGGCGGTAACTTACTTAACTCCTATAACAACTTTATAAAGAAGTAATATTACCTTCATTTCACAAAAGCTGAGACTTGGAGAGATTAAGTACAAGGCTCACTCAGTCAATAAATATCAGAGCTGGTGTTTTTTTTGTCTTTTTGAGACAGGGTCTTGCTATGCAGTTCAGGCTGGTCTTGAGTTCACTTGGTAGCCCAGGCTGGTCTTGAACTCACAACGATCCTCCTGCCTCAGCCTCCCAAGTGCTGGGATTTTACAGGTGTGTGCCACCACGCCTGGCTCAGAGCTGGGTTTGGAAGCTCGCTCATCCAGCCGATAGTGGTGTGTGTGTGTGTCTGTGTGTGTGTATGTGTGTGTGTTTACGTGGGCTTTCACCACAGCACCCAGACTAAACTCTGGGGCTCAAGTGAGACCCTGTCTCAAAAGCAAAAACACAAACAAACAAAAAAACCCCTAGTGCCCTTTTTAGAAAGAATAATAATTTTAGTTATTTGCATAGTAAAAGGGTAAATATCATTCTCTGACATACATAACTGAGATTCTGTAAGCACTTTTAGTATTGGCTAATCATTCTATTTTGCCTTTTGTTTGGGGTGTGTGGTGTGTGTGTTTTGTGGTGCAGAGCGTTGAATCCAGGCCTCCACACTGAGCTACAAACCCATACCTTTATGAATTTTGTTTTTTGTTTTGTCTGTTTGAGACAGGGTCTCGCTATACTGTTTAGGCTGGCCTTGAGCTCATTTTGTAGCCCAGGCTTGTCTTGAACTCACAACGATCCTCCTGCCTCAGCCTCCCGAGTGCTGAGATTACCACCATGCCTGGCTCTGTATTTAGCTTAATCGAAAGCAGCTTCAGGTAATTAAATTTTGCTGCGGTTTGTCACGTTTTCATTTTGTTTATGCTGATTGAAATTAAGGTTGCTTTTTTGGGGGGGGGTCAGGGTCTCAATGTGTAGTCCAGGTTGGGCTTAATCTTGAGTGCTGGGATTATAGGTGTGTACCACCATGCCTGGTGCAAAGCTTTTTTTTTGGTACAAGGAATCGAACTCAGGACCTTGCACTTGCCAGGCAGGCACTTGTGTCACTGAGCTATAACCCTGGCCTGAAAATGATTTTTTTAAAGGTTGTCCTTCAATATGATTAAACCAAGGAATTATTTATTATCCAAAAACTGGCACTCATGTGCAGCAGCTACTTAGTATTTCTCGTATTTAATGTAGTCCTACCATCCAAGTTTTATACATAGATGAACTATAAGCAACAGATTATTCACAATAACAGCTGGGGATATAGCTCAGTGGAATAAGCACTTGCCTAGCAAGCGCAGGGTCCTGAGTTCGATCCCCAGTACCGCAAAAAAAAAAAAAAAAAGATTATTCACAATAAGCAGATACAGTCTCTTAAAGTGTATACAATGTAACACCACTTGAATTTTCATTTAATACATTTTAGCAATCCTAGCTAGGCTTGGTGGTACAAACCTTAGTCCCAGTAGCCCAGAGGCTGAGGCAGGAGGATCACTGCAAGTTTGAGGCCAGCCTAGGCTACATAGTGAGTTCAAGACTAGCCTGGACTACATAGCAAGACCTGTCTCAAAAGCAAAAAACAAGAACACATTTGGGCTGTAATTCTAACAGCTGGGAGGGTAAGGCAGGAAGGTAGCTATGAGTTTGAGGCCGATCTGAGTAACATAGTGAGTTTAAGGCCAGCCTGAACTACAGAATAAGACCCTGTCTCAAAAAAAAAAAAAGCTGTACATGGTATGTACTGCACTCCTGTAATCCCAAAACTCTCAGGAGCAAGGCAGGAGGGAGTTTGAGGCCAGTCTGTACTACATAACAAGTGAAACCCGGCCTCAAAAAACCAGCAAACAGGCTGGGGATATAGCTCAGTGGAATAAGAGCTTGCCTAGCAAGTGCAGGGTCCTGAGTTCGATCCCCAGTACCGCAAAAAAAAAAAAAAAAAAAAAACCAGCAAACAAAACCCACTTTGCTTAAGTATTAACTATATTTGGAAGTTTGGATTTTTTTGTTACCATCTAAAATAATAGCACAAGTGTCTGCCTGGCAAGTGTAAGGTCCTGAGTTTGATCCCTGTACCTCCCCCAAAAATAAATAAAGTTAAAAATTAGAAAAGCTTAGGTCATATTTAAATCAGCACCTGTAGTTTTATAAGGAATTGTTAGAGTTCAAAATGGTTCTGAATCCACACACCCAGTAAAAATCACATCCTAGAGTAGGCCTATATTTTCAAACAGAATAATTCAACTGAAAGTGTAGATTTCAAATTATTACAATTTTTTTTTTTTAACAGGCTCTCGCCATGCAGTTCAGGCTGGCCTTGAGCTCACTTTGTAGCCCAGGCTGGTCTGGAACTCAACGATCCTTCTGCCTCAGCCTCCCAAGTGGGGCAGGAATGTGCTACACCTGAATAGCTAGTGTGATACCCACGCTAACACCCGCAGGCTTGGGGTGGGGCGGTCGCTCAGCCTCGCTCTTCCCGCGCCGGCTCCAGTCCTGAGCAGCACCCCCCCAACACTTTTTTTTTATATCCCCAGCACCAAAAACCTTTTTCCTCCGGACATTCCCCAGGGCCTGCTCCTGCAGCCGTATTAGGGAGTGGGGGGCGCTCGGGTCCCTGAGCCAGCAGTTGGAGACCCCCTCTAGGTAACAGTGTCTCAGAAAACCAAGGAAACGGAAAATCCCACAAGGCCAAGTCTCATCTAATCTTGCTCTAGATGTATGCTAAAAATGCAGTTACAATCAAGGGGACTGGGGCAACCCACTCGGGCCCCCCTTCCTACTCTCTCTTGGACAGAAGCTTTCTTTCCCTCAATAAATGTATTCTGCTTTTCAAAAAAAAAAAAAAAAATCCAGGGGTCAGCAGAAAATAAACGCATTTACATAAATAGGAATTTTGAAAAGCAGTGGCTTCACAGCAAGCGAGGCAGAGGGCACTGGCCTACTGGGTGGATAGATATCCTTGCTGAGGGGTTGCAGTCTCTCCGTGAAACCAAGTGGAAAGATTGCAAGTTATTTTTCGGTTTCTCACGCTTGCAATAAGGTGACTGTACACTTAAAAATGTACCCCAGGAAGGATGGGCGTGGCAGCGCATGCCTGTAACCCAGCACCCAGAAGACTGAGGCAGGAGGATCGCCACGCAGTGAGCTCAAGGCCAGCCTATTTAGAGCCTGGCTCATCCAAAAACACTGTGAGCCGGGAATATACGGGCTGAACACGTCTTCACGTCACCCGGTCAGCACCGTAAGCAGAGCGCAGCGCAGGATTAACACGCGGCAGGGCCGGGGTTCTGGTGACCCCGGCTGGCACGACGCGGATCCCCGGGCTCCGGGCGGCGCGGGATCGGGAACGCGCGGGGGAGGGTGCAGGGCCGGCGCCGCGGGGCGAGGGGGCCCCCAGGGTGCTCCCACCAGCGCGGCGATCACCCATCCGCGGCAGCCGCGAGGCCCCGCACAAAGGGGGCCTCAGCACGGAGCCAAGCAGCGTCGTCAAACTCCCGGGACCGGCGCGAGGGAGCATGCGCTGCGCGGACACGCGGGGAGGCGGCTCGCCCAGGCCCCGGAAGGGAGCGGGGGATGGGCGCGCCGGGCCGGGGCGCGCGGGGCGCACTGGGAAGCGGTGTCGTTGCGGGCGCCGCCCCTTTCCCGAGGGCGGGGGAGGGCGCTATATAAGCGCGGCGCTCGGGCCGCACGGTCTTTTTCGCAACGGGTTTGCCGTGAGATCGCAGGTGAGTGGGCGCGGCGCCGGCCGGCTCGGCCTTCGCGGGTGGGCGGTGGTTCCGCGTGGCCCCGCGCGGGCTCCCCGGCGGCCCGTTGCGTCGGCGCCGGGGCTCTGGCGGCCGGGCGGAGGCGCACATCCCGGCCCGTGCGGCCGCGCCTCGTGCGGTGGGGCCTGCGCGCCCCCGCGTGCGGGCCGCGCTCCCCGCCGGCGGCGTCCGCGAGGCCGGGCCGGGGACGGCGGGGGACGGCGGCGGCGCGCGTGTGGCCGCGGCCTCGCCTGGGCGACGCCCGGTGCGCGGCGTCCGCGGGACGGAAGATGGCGCGCGCGCCAAGATGGAGGCCGCGGCGCGGCGGGCGGAGCCGCACACAAAGGCTAGGCCGCACCCGCCCGCCCGCCGCTCCTGCGCCCGCGCCCGGGGGGGCCGCGCGGAGTCTGCCCCGCGCCCGATCGCGTCGGTCCGCGCGGCCCAAAGGTGACCCCCGCCCTCCGCCGTCCAGGTGCAGAGAAAACCACCGCCGAGCCGAGCCGAGCCGCCATGGGGAAGGAGAAGACGCACATCAACATCGTCGTCATCGGGCACGTGGACTCGGGCAAGTCCACCACCACCGGCCACCTGATCTACAAGTGCGGCGGCATCGACAAGAGGACCATCGAGAAGTTCGAGAAGGAGGCTGCCGAGGCAAGTACCGCGGCACTCAGGGCGCGCGGAGTCGCCGCGCCGCGGAAGGCAGAAGCTCTAGGTGGGGTAATTTCCCCTAAACCACGTGGTGTGCGATCCCTGTGGGAGGTGGAGTAAGCGGGATTTACTTGCAGTCATTCCACTGCACAACTTGGTACACAGCGCCCGAGCTCAGCGCGCAGGTTGTATTAACGGTTGGATAGCGGGGTAGTTGATGTGGCATTGAGGCCCTGAATCCTTACAGATGGGGAAGGGGTCCTTCAAGTACGCCTGGGTCTTGGATAAGCTGAAAGCCGAGCGTGAGCGTGGTATCACCATTGACATCTCCCTGTGGAAATTTGAGACCAGCAAGTATTACGTGACTATCATTGATGCCCCTGGACACAGAGACTTCATCAAAAACATGATTACAGGCACCTCTCAGGTTGGTGAGATTCTTAACTCATGAAGCAACCGACTGATAGGTTTCTTCCCTGGTAAGAGGGTGTTTTGTTTAACCAGGACTTAAAAAGATGATGTCCTTTTCCCCCCCAAAGGCTGACTGTGCTGTGCTGATCGTGGCTGCTGGTGTGGGCGAGTTCGAAGCTGGTATCTCCAAGAACGGGCAGACCCGTGAGCACGCGCTCCTGGCCTACACGCTGGGTGTGAAACAACTGATTGTCGGTGTTAACAAAATGGATTCCACCGAGCCGCCCTACAGCCAGAAGAGATACGAGGAGATTGTCAAGGAGGTCAGCACTTACATTAAGAAGATCGGCTACAACCCTGACACGGTAGCTTTTGTGCCAATTTCTGGTTGGAACGGCGACAACATGCTGGAACCCAGTGCTAACGTAAGTGACACTCAGAGCAGTTCAAAGCTCAGTGGCACCGGAAATGGTGAGTTGCTCAGGTGGAAACTGGACTGGAAACTTGTGTGTTGCAGATGCCGTGGTTCAAGGGCTGGAAGGTGACGCGGAAGGACGGCAACGCCAGTGGAACCACACTGCTGGAGGCCTTGGACTGCATCCTCCCGCCTACACGCCCCACTGACAAGCCTCTGCGGCTGCCCCTCCAGGACGTCTACAAGATTGGTGGTAAGTTGATCTAGTTAAATTTTGGTACATGTGACACCATCAGCTTGATCCTATTTGCTTTCGTGTAAGGTCTTTGATACTACATTGTAAATACACAGGTATTGGCACCGTCCCTGTGGGCCGAGTGGAGACTGGTGTTCTCAAACCTGGCATGGTGGTCACCTTCGCTCCAGTCAATGTCACAACTGAAGTGAAGTCCGTTGAAATGCACCATGAAGCTTTGAGTGAAGCTCTTCCTGGGGACAATGTGGGCTTCAACGTCAAGAACGTGTCTGTCAAAGATGTTCGTCGGGGCAACGTTGCTGGTGACAGCAAAAATGACCCACCGATGGAAGCAGCTGGCTTCACCGCTCAGGTAACTGCACAGGGAGCAATGTGCCTCAAGCATTACTCTGAGCCTCAGGTCTCGGGGGTGAACTGAGTGCTTGTTTCCTTCCTAAGGTGATTATCCTGAACCACCCAGGCCAGATCAGTGCTGGCTATGCCCCTGTACTAGATTGTCACACAGCCCACATTGCTTGCAAGTTTGCTGAGCTGAAAGAAAAGATCGATCGCCGGTCTGGTAAGAAGCTGGAAGACGGACCTAAATTTTTGAAATCTGGTGATGCTGCCATTGTTGACATGGTTCCAGGCAAGCCCATGTGTGTTGAGAGCTTCTCCGACTATCCACCTCTGGGTAAGGATATTTAACCTGTAATTACAAATTAAGACAGTTCTGTTCAGCACCTGTTCCTCACCACCAAAATTGTATTTTATTAGGTCGTTTTGCTGTTCGCGATATGAGGCAGACAGTTGCCGTGGGCGTCATCAAAGCAGTGGACAAGAAGGCCGCAGGAGCTGGCAAGGTCACCAAGTCTGCCCAGAAAGCACAGAAGGCTAAATGAATATTACCCCTCACACCTGCCACCCCAGTCTTGATCAGTGGTGGAAGACCGGTCTCAGAACTCTTTCTCCCAATTGGCCATTTCAGTTTAATAGTGAAAGACTGGTTAATGATAACAATGCATCGTAAAACCTTCAGAAGGAAAGGAGAATGTTTTGTGGACCATTTTTTTTTGTGTGTGGCAGTTTTTAAGTTATTAGTTTTTAAAGTCAACACTTTTTAATGGAAACAACTTGACCAAAAATCTGTCACAAAATTTTGAGACCCATTAAAACAAAGTTTAATGAGAAACTCATGTCTCTTGTCACCACAACTTCAGTGTTAAAACCTGTTTCTGGTGGGAGCTCAAACATTTCTAGCTGCTTCAAATCTGGGAAGGGGACTGTTCTGGGAAGTGCAGAGATGGGTGGAGGGCTGTGTTGGCGCGCCAGTTACTATAGCAATACTTAAGTATTGTGTAATGTAGAATTATAAAACATCAAATTTGTGTCATGTAAGTTTGTTAATGTGCATTCTCAGGAAACACCTGTGGGATCTTAAGTGTAAAATAGACCCAAGTTTTAGGGGAATAGGAAATGCTTGTGTGTAGGGTTTTTTGGGGGTGGGTCTCTATGCAGTTCAGGCTGGGCTTGCAGTGATCCTCCTGCCTCAGCCTCCAAGTGCTGGGATTCAGGCATGTGCAGTCATGCCCAGCAAAGATTGTCTGTAGTTGGCATGAGGCCTTGGATTTGTCTGGACGGTGGGGTGGGGAATTAACATTCTAACCTGGAGGTTGCTGAATGTAAGTGGGAAGGGGGCCCTCTGGCAGGATGGCACTCAGCCTTGGCACAGGTGTACAACCCCAGTTGCTTACATGGGGTGCTTCTACTTTAGCTGGGAGCAGTCCCTGGCCAGCTGGTCAGTCATAGATTCAAAAGTAACTTCCAGTTTGAAGTGATTTCAGACACTAACTTGAATGAAAGGGAATGCTCAGGGTAGGTAGTAAATGGGAATTTGAAGAGTCACTAGGACATAAACCAGGTGCCAGGCATAAAGAGTAGTTTTGCTTTGGTGATGACCTGACACTGGTAAAACACCTGTATTTGATAACATCAAACAGTAATAGCCTGAAACAGTTTAAGAATGGGAGAGGATTGACAGTAAATTTTCATCCTGAGAAATTTTAATCCAGTTTGAAAAGATGAGTAGAATTACACAGCCTGTTCTATGTGGCAGGTTTATGCTAAGCAGATTTTCAAAACCAGTTGGAAGTTACCTGCAGTTCAGTAGTGCTGATGTACCAGGGCCATAAACCAACAAAGTTGCCCCTGTAGGTAAGAATGTGACAGTTCTATTACTCCACCTCACTTGTAGGTCTACGCTGGATAATGCTACTATTTAGGTGTTGAGGGCTATACATCAGATGATAGATGCTTCTGTTCTCAGTTTTGGTTTTCTTGTCTGTGTAGTTGAGGCTCTGGCCTCCTTGCCTCAGTCTCCCCGGGTGCTGGGATTACCAGCGAAGGGTACCACAAGCAGTTAGTTGTGGTGGAGAGCTTTCTGTGTAATTCAGGCTGGCCTTGGGGTGCTCCTGCCTGCCCCAGGTGTGCACCATTACACCAGGCCTGGCCTGTCCTATAGGTGCATAACGTTTTGCTTTGTAAGTTTTTGTTTAAAAATCGGCTACTGCTGGCAATGGGAGTTGACAGTTCAAGACTGAGCAAAGAAGACGAACTGCTCCACCTGCAAGAACGAGTCCACACAGGAAATCTACCTGCATAGCCACACAGTCCAGCAAGCTAGTTGCCAGAGGCATGCTTAGATTCTCTTGTAAAACAGCACTTCGTGTACGCTTAAGACAGTTGGGTTTGAGCACCATCTACTGGCCATTAAATTTAGAGCTGGGGATACAGCTCAGCGGCATAAGCACTTGCCCGGCAAAGGAGATCATGAGTTCAATTCCTGATACAAAAACAAAACAAAACAAAAAAACCCGCTGGGAATGTGGCTCCGTGGTAGAGGTCCTGCCTTGCATGCACAAGGCCCAGCACCACATACATGATAAATTTTTTAAAAATGTAAGGATAAAGTAGCACACTTTCATACAGTAACCTGTGATTAAATGCAATATATTCTGGATAGATTTCAAGTGAAAGCTTCAAACTAGTGTTTCGAGTTGTAGCCTGGGCAACATTGCAATACCCTTGTCTCAAAAAAAAAAACAACTGGTCAACTACTGGTCACCCATGATTACTTATGAATGCAGGTGGCAGATGTTGCTTTGTTTTTGTACTGGAGATTAAATCCAGGGTTTCACTCACAAGAAAACCCCTTCAATTTGGGGCAAAATCGCTAAATTGTCCAGGGTGGGCTTGAACTTGTGCTCGTCCTGCCTCAGTGCTAGGATTATAGGTGTGCACCACCGGCCCCGGCTCAGGGTTTTTTTTGTACTGGGAATAGAACTTGGGACCTCGCACTTGCCAGGCAGGCGCTGTGCCACTGAGCTCGATCCCCAGCCCTCAGATGTGCTTATTCCTGACAGTTTCCACCAGGGA
The DNA here is from genome assembly GCA_004027595.1 of Dinomys branickii. NCBI lineage: Eukaryota > Metazoa > Chordata > Mammalia > Rodentia > Dinomyidae > Dinomys > Dinomys branickii. Next base: position 66,064 of record PVLD010005547.1, read on the forward strand.
TTCTACTGTGGCTTCAGAATATGCGAGGAAATAGAGAAGGGGTTCAGGCTTTAGAGTGGCCACAGTAGGTCACCATTAAGGCAAACTTGAAGCTGGGCATGGTGGCGCACGGCGGTAACCCCAGCACTCTGGAGGCTGAGGCAGGAGGGTCCTGCGAGTTCAAGGCTAGCCTGAACTGCACAGGGAGACCCTGCCTCAAAATGATACACACACAAAACAGTCAAACTTGATTTTACCTTTCCTATTTGTGCTATACCCAGAATAGGAGATAGAAAAATAACGATGTTTTGCCAACAGAACACATCTGAGGCCTGCTTACTGACAGGCGCATCAAAGCTCAACTGATTTCAGGAGCCTGGCTTGCTCCTAGTGGGGCACAGCTTGTTCTGAGCAAACATTAACTGTAATTGCTTTCTTTATAAAGAATGTTGACAATTTAACACTAGGAAAAAAAATTACCTTTTTTACTGTTTCAATTTGTGACTGGCACTTCCAAGTTTTAACTAGAAACACTCTTTTTGGTTTTAAGACAAGGTCTCACTGTAGAGTTCAGGCTGGCCTTGAACTCCCTGTAACCCTCCTGCCTCAGCCCTCCCGAGGGCTGGGATTTTGGGGGTAGGCCACCACGCCTAGCTGTAAGCCATTTTAGTTGTTGCCTTGGTACTAGCAACTTCCATTTCAGAAACTGACTACTATGACCATAAAAATTAAAAGCTTTGGGAGCCGGGTGTGGTGTGTAATCCCAGTAGTACAAAAAAAAAAAAGAGCTTTCCCTATATTTTAGGACAGCACTACTTACTCTCATAATGGAATGCTGCAGAAATCCCAGTTTGCCTACAATTGTAGCACTTGGGAGGCTGAGGCAGGAGGATTGCTGCAAGTTTGAGTCCAGCCTGGGCTACATAGTCCAGGCCATCCTGAACTTCATGGTGAGATCCTGTCGTCCCCAGCTCCCAGAAAACATCATGCCAGTGTGTTGGGAATGCTGCATGCTGAGCCACCCACCGACCATACCCTGAAGGTAGTGAACTGTGTGGACGGGGCCCATGAGGACGAGCATGTGCGCAGATGGGGTTGTGGGGGAATGTCACGCCGCTCCCCTTTCCCTGAAAGATCTCCAACCTGGTTTTGATTTTCATAATTTCTTTTCCCCCAAACCCGTAGGCACTGTCTTCATTTCTTTTCGGTGCACGAACTTAGGACCTCGAACTTGCTAGACAGGTGCTTGTGGCGCTGAGCTACACCCACAGCCTCCACAGGTGCGGTCTCACCCAGCACTGTGTAAGTGGTATCAAAGTCATTCACACCATGTGCGGGTCTCTGAGAACTCCCACGAACTGAAGTACAACCTGTCAGTACACTGCTTTCTGTGTGGATGCCAAGCTGGAGGGGGAAAGTCACTGTAGGCAACAGCCATATTGCCACTGAATAGTTGCTGACATCACAGCCATGGGATTTTTCTTGTTGGTACCAGGATTTGAACTCAGGACCTTGTACTTGCCAGGCAGGTGATACCCTCAGCCCATGATTTTGTCTTCTACAGAGTGTGATAATCCAGCTGTCACCGGTAGAAGTTGGGTGATGTGAGTGGAAGGAAAAATGTCATTTACTCGACTGCTCTTAGCACACCCATGGATGTAGGGTTAGCGTTTGGTTTGCTGTCTCTGTTGGAGACTCTACGGACGCTACATAGTCCAGGCCATCCTGGAGACACAAAACTGAGACAATCCTCCTGCCTCAGCCTCCCCAGTGCTGGGATCACAGGTGTACACCACCATGCCCCACTGTTTCCTAAATTTTAGAGAAAAATGTGATTTGTGTTTGGATTATTGCAACAAAACTTTCAGAATACTACTGATGACAGCAGAAGTTCATAACCCCTTGTGGCCAGTGGTGCAGAGTGTGCTGGGCTTCAGTGACACTCAGGTGAGGGTCTACAGCAGAACAGCTATGTCCTTCCTCTGGTGCAAAAGCCTCTGGTCCCAGCTTCCACCTGTGCATGCACCCAAGCAGCCCCACAGCGTGTTTGAAAACTGCGCCGCCTACTCCTCCCTCGAGGGCGAGACAGCCTCCCTCTGACTCGAATTCCCTCAGCAGAGTGAACCTGGCCCTCCGAGCCCCTGTGCTAACCAGGAACACACCATGTGCGTTCTGGCTTCTGGGCCAGCACCCGCTGCGGGGTTAACTGTGCTCTGACTTCTGCCAAAAGCAGCTGCGGTGATGACCTCACGGTAACCTACGCAGCATGTGAAATAGGCCAGGCCCTCTCATCGGAACTGCTTGGGGAAAAGCTGTCAATGTTTAACGTTTTTAGGAATTCTGATGTGTAGCTAGGTTTCAGAATCAGTGCTGAAGGTGTTGCAGGTATACGCTACTAGTTTTTTTAAGGCAGGGTCTCACTATGAACTGGTAGTTCAGGTGGTGATCCTCCTGCCTCAGCCTCCCAAGTACTGGGATTACAGGGTGTGCACCATGCCCAGCCTGGTTAACGTTTTATTTATTTTTATTGTTTGCGGTACTGGGGATTGAACTCAAGACCTTGCGCTTGCCAGGCAGGCACTTATTCTGCTGAGCTATATCCCAGCCCCGACTAACGTTTTAAATAACAACTCTACTGATGTGAGTCACATAATATAAAAATGCACCCCTACTTCATCTGGGGGAGGCTACAAGGGGTGAAACCCGAGGCCGCACACACTCAACAAGTACTCTATACCTGCATCCAACTGAGCCTTTCAAACTGTCATCTTTAATAGCATCTCTGAGTTGTAAAACCATGATCTTGTTTTTTTTTGAGACAGGGTCTCCCTGCGCAGTTCAGGCTGGCCTTGAGCTCACTTTGTAGCCCAGGCTGGTCTTGAACTCTCAACGATCCTGCTGCCTCAGCCTCTCAGAGAGCTGCCATTGTAAGTACATGCTGCCAAACCGGGCCCATCAGCCCTTTTTTTTGTATGTTTTATGGCAACACTCTTCCAGCCTCGGTCTCCTGAGTGCTGGGATTACAGGCATGGGCCACCAGGACTGGGCGGCCAAATATTTGTTTCTTCAGTAAGACAGTTAAAACTATTAAGTCCTTACCTTCTACATGTGTTTCATTCTGGGAGAACTGTTCCCAAATTGGATTTGTCAGTAAGCACACGACGTGAGTCTTATACACTACACTGGTGCAAGTTTGTAACTTGAATGCTTGTACACTGGGGACTCACTGCAGGAATGGGCTGTCATTTTACACGCATGCAGGGTCACTAGATCCAAACTACAGCTGCCAAGGAGCTCTCGAAGCAACAAGCGACTTTTTGTTTCCTCAAGGTAAATTTGTGTTATATGCCACTTAACAGATATGCCACCCACTGCTTAGACACCTATGTTTAATTTTTTAGAAGTTTAAGAACCGGCGTGGTGGCACCTGCCTGTAATCCTAGCACTTGGGAGGCTAAGGCAGGAGGATCACTGTGAGTTCAAGGCCAGCCTGGGCTACATAGCAAAACCCTGTCTCAAAAAGACATAAAAAAAAAAAAAGAAAAAAAAAAAGTTCAACAATGCTTTTTTGTGAGTTTCAAGGTAACACAAAATATTTTTGCAAGTAATTTAGAAATGGTGGACTCGAGTTGCGACTGGTCTCAAAGACACATACTCGGGTTACGACCGGAGTTTTTAGGTGTAACTTACCGGTCTTGAGTTACAACCTCAACGCTGGCTGGCCAGCCAACTGTGCGGCTGTACCCAGGAAAGCGTTTGTGAGTGTCAGTCTGATCCCAGATTCCTGATGTCCTTTTGGGCGGGCATTCTATTTCCAAACAATAACCATCTTCCGTTTGTCTCCCTTCCTTCAAGCCAAAGATGTCAACTTGGATTTCTGGTAAACCAGGCACAGTTTATAATTTTTTTTTTTTGGTACCAGGAACCTAACTAAGGACTTTGCACTTGCCAGGCAGGCACTGTGCTGCTGAGCTATATCCTCAGCCCGAATTTTTTTGTGAATACACTAGGAAAAGTATTGGTGTTTCTAGTAAATTATGCACAATACAATCCTTTCTTATTATAAAAAGGTTAGCTGTCACCAGGTATGGTGGTGCACGCCTGTAATCCCAGCACTTGGGAAGCTGAGGCAGGAGGATCACTGAGTTTGAGAGCAGCCTGGGCTACAAAGTGAGCTCACAGCCAGCCTGCATAGTGAGACCTTGTCTCAAAAAGACAAAAAAAACGTTAGCTAAGGGGCTCTTTGGGAGGTTCAGAATGCATTATGGGTGTTTCTGTTACAGTCTCGACTTACAACCAACCTGAGTTACAACCAGCCCTTGCGAATGAGCTGAGCCCTAAGTCACGGCCCTGGCGTGTGCTATGACCGATGTTGCCTCTGCAATACTGTGCCAAGCACCTGTAATGATTAGACCAAGTGTCACTCAGAAGGAATTCATCATCTGTGAATGATCTAGGACTGCAAATACTTCTTACTTGTCACTGATCTGCTTTCTCGAAAGATGGTAACATTAGATCACACAAAACGGAGCCAGGCCGGCGGCCACCTGCAATTCTGACACGGTATCTGCTTGCCTCGCACTCATCATCTGCTTAGCCAGACACCTCTGCCAGAGCAGCCCTGCAGCCCTCGGGTGCCCGGCCCCGCGCGCCCAGCTGACACGGCAGCCGCCTGGGCTGACATCCAGGGTGAAGGGCCCAGCTGTCGCTCCCTCTGGCCCTCGTGACCGCACATCACTCAAGCGACCCTGGAGAGGAAGACAGACACCTGCACTGTCGTTCCTGTCAGTTCTGCCTTAAGAACACTCCCTGGAGTTACCTGGAAATGCTGACCCTGTTAAGTCATGGCCAGCACTGTTCTATGTGAAAATATCTTCACTGTGTCATACAGCGTAACTCCTGCTACTGTATATCCCTTCTCAGGTCACCAAACAAGTTTCCACAGTGTGACAGGCAATGCTTGGGGACTTCGGATCTCCTCTACAGGGCTTCTGTTAATGTTCAGAAACAGGTACTGATAGGAGCTTCCTGCAGAAGCACACGTTACACTCTAAAATTAAAAATGAGAGGAATGATTCGGTGCAGTCTCAATTTTTTAATCCCAACAAGCTGTGGACTTTTAGCAGAGAGGTTAAAAAATGGGATGAGGGCCGGGTGTGGTGGCGCACGCCTGTAATCCTAGCACTTAGGAGGCTGAGGCAGGAGGATTGTTGTGAGTTTGAGACCAGCCCAGGCTACAAAGTGAGCTCAAGGCCAGCCTGAACTGCAGAGCAAGACCCTGTCTCAGAAAGACCAAAAGAAAGGGACTAGGGCCAAGAGACTGGGGAGGGGATGTGGGGAAGGGAAAGGGGTCGAAAAAAGGAAGACGTTATTTCCTGAGCAAATTCCCCGTGAGGAATGTAGTCATTATGTCATAGGTACTGCACACACGTACTAATAAAAATGTAAGAAATACCCAAGGGCTTTAATACCGCTTCCAGGTTGGTATAACCAGGAAAAAAGATTAACTTTCTTTTCTTTCCTTTTTTTTTTTTTGTCTTTTTGAGACAGGGTCTTGCTATGCAGTTCAGGCTGGCCTTGAGCTCACTTTGTAGCCCAGGCTGGTCTCGAACTCACAACGATCCTCCTGCCTCAGCCTCCTAAGTGCTGGGATTACAGGCGTGCGCCACCACACCCGGCAAAAAGATTAACTTTCAAAACATGTTAAAGATAATCCTTTAATGTGATATATTTTATGAACAAAGTACTTATGGGTAGGCAAGTCTACAAGTTGAGGGGTTTTTTTGGTACAGAATTCGAACTCAGGACCTTGCTCTTGCCAGGCAGGCTCTTGTGTCATTGAGCTATATCCCTGGCTCAGGTTTATTTTTGGCTTCACTATTTTGTTTTTGTTTTTCAGAGACAGGGTCTTACGTGGCCCTAGCTGGTCTCAAACTCACGGCGATCTTCTTGCCTCAGCCTCCCAGATGGCTGTAGTTTTGGCCTCACTATTACCACTTTGATAAACACTGCATAAAGTATATGAGTAAGATCACTATACTGGAACTCATAGAAAATATGAGACGCCTACAGATTTTTTTCCCAGATACACCAAAAAGTATTTTTAAAAACAGTACTAGAATCTGCCAGGCATGGTAGCGCATGCCTGTAATCCCAGTACTTGGGGCTGAGGCAGGAGGACTGCCACAAGTCTAAGGCCAGCCTGAACCACACAGTGAAACTCTGTCTCAAAAAAGACAACAAAAAAACATACTAGATGTTGCACCCCAGGCTTCTCACTGAGCTACTCCCCCCACCACTTTAGTCTTACTGTGAGAAAGGGTTTCACTCTGTTGCTATGTTGTCTGGGCTGAAATTTACTGTGGGATCCTCCTGCCTCAGCTTCTCAGAATGCTGGGATTGCAGGTGTGCACCATGTAAAGCACAACTGTAATCTGTTTTCTTCATAAGTACATGTCCAACCTCCCAAAGCTCTGGCCACAACTGTTCAAATAGCTACCTCCTACTTAGACTTTTGTACAGATTAAATTATTCACACTCTTTTAAAGTCTTCTGTGCCCTGAAAGCTGTAACTTGCGATCTGCCTGTATCACGTCAGCGTGGCTCTGTCTGGGGCGATCCGTCTGTTGCCGAGGGTCTCTGCTGCGTGGTCTTCACAAACTTGAGCAGGTTAAAGACAGCAGCAGGCGTCACTCCAGGCACACGCCTGGCAGCCCCGATCTGGGGATTATATGAACAAGAGAACCATCAGTGAGCACGGCAAACTAAATGCACCGTTTGCGTGACGTTCAGATTTTGAGAGGGTGGCTGCCTGTTGCCCAGACCGGCCCCAAGTTCCTGGGTTGCAGCGATTCTCCCGCCTCGGCTGCCTGGTACTACACTACAGGCTTAGACCACCATGCCCAGCTTTTAACAAGACTCAATGTACGTCAGACTGAGGTCAAGGGGGTGTGACTACCTGTGTCTGCAGGGCCGAGAGGCTGAGACGACCTGTGCACGGTCACTGACGCCCACCCTCTCTACGCAGTCCCCAGAGAGCCTGTGCCCGGGCTCCACTCTGCAGCCCCGCCCTATGGTTCCTTACTTGGTTTGGTTATTTTTCTTTTCCTTTTGTTTTTTTGTCTTTTTGAGACACGGTCTCGCTGTGCAGTTTAGACTGGCCTTGAGCTCACTTTGCAGCCCAGACTAGCCTTGAACTCACAGTGACCCTCCTGCCTCAGCCTCCTGAGTGCTGGGATTACAGATGTGCACCAACACGCCCGGTGGCCCCTTACTTGCAGCCCTGGAGGCCGGGGGTTTGTGTGATGAGGCCTAGTACCGCGCAGAAGGGGACAGCCACGGGGTGGTGGGTGCACCCACAGTTCTCGTTCTGGAGGTGGGGGGTGTTTTAGCACAGATGTGTGGAAAGTCCCTCCGGTGGCAAAAACACCAACAGCCTCAGATTGGGTGGGATCAGTTCTGCTATGACATGATTTCATGGCCAACTTTCTTCTTTCAGTGCTGGGGACCCAACATGGTACCCACACAGCAGGCAGGTATTCTGGTACCCGTACATCCCCAGCGCCTCCCAAATGCCCCCAGAGCCTTTAGCGCCCGCGAGTGCAGCCGAGAGAGATGAGCGCCTGCATCATGCTGCCGTGCTTCTGTGCTCCTGGGCAGCGCTTTAATGTGCTGGTGCAGAGAGACAGACGGCTGCTGGGCACTCGCAGTGTGGCTTATGCAGCTGGTGCGTTAACTGCTAAACGTTACCTAACTGTGACTCGGGCGGACGGCTACACGTGCCCAAGGTACTGGCCGTGCAGCCCGTGGTTATTCAGAGAAACAGAGCCGAAAACGGGGGGAGGGGCAGAGGTGTACAGCGCGAGCCCTATTTGCCCGGCACACGTCATGTCTACTGCAAAAACATCTCCTTATATTGGTGAAATCACTCTTCCAGGTAAAATAAGGGCATGCTGGTGCACAGCTGTAGTCCCAGCACTCGGGAGGCTGAGGCAGGAGGGTCATTTCAAGTTCAAAGCCAGCCTGGGCTACAAAGTGAGCTCAAGGCCAGCCTGAACTGCATGGCGAGACCCTGTCTCAAAAAGACCCCCCTCAAAAAAAAGGTTTTCTTCTACCACCCCTGTTTACAGAACATATTTTGGTAAAATGCCCTTTGTTTTAGGGACAACTACTGAATTGCCTGTTACTTTTATGTTTTGTAATACTGGGCATCTGACCCCGGGCCGTGTGCTTGTTCTGCCACTGAACCACAGCCTTGGCCTTTCTTTTTCTTGAGACAGGATCTTGCTAAGGTGCCAAAGTGGGGCTCAAAATTGTAATCTTCCTGCTTCAGACTCCCCAGCACCAGGAATTACAGGTGTGCACCACCATGCCCAGCTAATTGTTGAGCTATCACCCAGTTCTAGAGATGTCAAAATGCGGGAAAATGTGCATCCCAGAATCAATAAATACGGCCAGGCGTGGTGGTGCACACTTATCACCCCCGCACTCAGTAGACTGAGGCAGAAGGATCGTCATGAGTTTGAGGCCAGCCTGGGCTACACAGTGAGACCCTGTCTCAAAAAAAAAAATAAAAAAAAAAAAGAAAGAAAAAGAAAAAAGAAAAAAGAAAGATCAGTAAACAAAGCATTTTTAAAAAAACATTTATTATAAATCCAATGCTATTTAATGAAGTAATTTAAAAACTTTTGCTTCTCTACCCTAACACACACAATTAGGCTGAGGCACAGGCTGGGGCCGTGGTTCCCTCGTCCCATAGCTTCTAGCAGCACCATGCAGCCCTGGGAGGGGCCCAGGGAGGTGAAAACCAGCCACGTGTGTCACGTTGTCTACGTCATGCACTGAGCTGCGTGGCTTTACCCTGGTGCTTTAGCACACAGTAACTGCAGTCCAGCCCATACTTACTTCCCAGTTATTTATTTCAACTAAGCTATTCCATCGCTCAGAGACCAGCATCTGTCATACACAGCGATAAACCATGATGTTAAGACTTTTGTTTTTTGGGGGCTGGGGATATAGCTCAGCAGCACAGCACCTGCCTGGCAAGTGCAAGGTCCTGAGTTCGATTCCCGGTACCAAAAAGAAAAGATTTTTATTTGTTTTGAGACAGGGTCTCCCCATGTAGTCCAGTCTGCCTTTGAACTAATAATGTAGCCCAGGCTGGCCTCAAACTCGTGACAATCCTGCCTCAGCCTTCTAAGTGCTGGAATTACAGGTGTGTGCCACTGCACTGGGCGTAGGAATCTTATGATTACACACAACATTAGTTTTGCAGCCATCGTAAGGCCCACTGCTCTCTCTTAACCACCTGCTCCTCTGTGCCACTGCTTGCTCTCTTACCGTCGGTGGACGACTGAAATGTAGTTTCTCCCGAACTTCCTGGGACAAAGACACATCCCTGACACTCAAGTAATCCAGGTCTGCTGGCAGCTGGAGAGCCTCATCGCACTGAACTTCCTTTATTTCTTGTAGCTGACAGAGCAATATGGATTCGTAAGAGGCTGGGGAAGAAAAGAATTTTTTTGAGCTTTTTGTCTTGGTCTTTTTGTGTAGCTATGCAGTTCAGGCTGGCCTTGAGCTCACTTGTAGCCCAGGCTGGCCTCGAACTCGCAACCATCCTCCTGCCTCAGCCTCGCGAGTGCTAGGATTGCAGGCGTGCACCACCGTGCCCGGCCGAGAATTAACACGTGGAGCAGACTACACTAACCACCTACATTTGCACAGCATTTCACTTGCACCCTCGCTGGGTACCGAGAGTTTTGCATCCATCATATCACCCCTCTCAACACCATGACACAGCTGTCCTCTTCTGCAGGTGAGGGGGCTGAAGGAGCAGCCAGGCGTGGTGGCGCACGCCTGTAATCCCCGCATGCAGGAGGCTGAGGCAGGGGGATCGCTGCAAGTCTGAAGCCAGCCTGGGCTACAAAGTGAGTTCAAGGCCGCCTTCTCTGAGGTTTCGGCGGTGTGTTCCTCTGCCAGCAGATCAGCAGCCAGAGTCTCACCTGACTGCGGCTCCACCAGTGAGCGACCCGTCAGGGCTCTGCGCCCACCATCGCCCGGGAGTGGCTGCTCTATGCAGAGACTGCAGAGCCAGCACGATGGCACCCTTGGTCACAGGCTGCAGAGCACAACTCTGCAGTACACAGGCTTTGCAGTCAGACAATGGAGGCCCAAATTCCAGCTCTGTCACTTGCCAGCTGTGGGATCTTCAGTCAATCACTCGGGCTCACTTATGAAGTCAGAGCGAAACACTACAATGTTTCCTTCCCAGGGGGCTCAAGTATCCACTGAAGCAAGGTACAAAGGCACAGCGCAACAGTGTAACACGTTAGCAGAGCGAACTATCGTCTGAGGTCTCCCGGAATAGCTGGGGCAGCGCCTAGGCCGTGTGAATCACACCATTGCCCACTGTTCCTTCTCCCACAGCCTCCTGCTGGTGGCTTTCTTGTTACATGATTTTTCTGTCCCAGAAAAACCTTCTGTCAAGTTTTGCAGCAGCCAGCTGAGTGTAGTAGTCCATCTTTTTTTTTTTTTTTTTTGAGATGGTCTTGCTATGCAGTTCGGGCTGGCCTTGTAGCTCAGGCTGCCTTCAACTCAAGGGAGCCTCCTGCCTCAGCCTCCCATGTGCTAGAATTACAGACGTATGCCACCATACTTGGCTGGTAGCTTATCTCATTCTCAGTATTTTTCCTTTTTTCTTTGTACCGGGAATCGAACTCAGGACCTTGTACTTGCCAGGCGGGTGCTTGTACCACTGAGGTATATCCCCGGCCTTTTTTTCTGCTTGAAATTCTTCATAATAAAAACCTTGTAAGACCAACGTCAGAAAACACAAAGACAACTGCGGCTCTGACGTCACTACTATAATGTCACGCGTTACAGTGTACAGGGGGTTACTGACGGGGGGGTAGAGGGCAGTTATCTGTCAGTGGTAGATATCCTAGCCCCAAGGTGGTACTGTTGTTTCATTATTTCATATTAGGTAGGGGGAAAAGAAAACCAACTAGATTCCTCCCTGCTTTTCTTTTCTTTGAAACAGGGTCTCCCTATGTAGCCCCGGCTGGCCTTGAATTCATGGCCATCCTCCTGCCTCAGCCTCCAGAGTGCTGGGGTTACAGGTATGAGGCGCCACCCCCGGCAAAGTCCTTTCTCTAGGCGAGCTCTACAGTAGCACTCCCCGCACCTGTCGTGTGCACACAGTCACCCAAGGGCCTCCTGAGATGCAGGTCTCATGGGTCTGAGGTGGTGCCCGACACACATATTTCTGATACGTTCCCGGGCGTGCGGCGCTGACGCTCTGCTGGTCCTACAGGGTCTGTGGCTTCCCCTGGAGCACAGCTTTTTAAAAACTTTTCTTTTTTGAGACAGAATCTGAATATCCAGTTCAGGCTGGCCTCAGACTCCCAGCACTCCTCCTGCTTTAGCCTCCCGAGTGCTGGGATCATAGGTGTGCACCACCATGGTTGGCCCTTGGCACACAGCTCTTAATAGTTCTGCTGTCCATTCATAATTTTTTTGTTTGTTTGTTTGTTTTGAGACAGGGTCTCATTATGCAGTTTAGGCTGACCTTGAACTCACTATGTAGCCCAGGCTGGTCTTGAACTCATGGCAATCGTCCTGTCTCAGCCTCCCGAGTGCTGGGATTATAGGTATGCGTCAACCCCTCTCCCCCAGCTTGTTCATTCATAATTTGCACAGAGAAACAGGGACATTACGTACAGGAAGCTTAAATGAAAAATTACTTTCTACCTTCTATTTTCAGCCGCTCTGAGAGCTCTCTGCATTCAGTGTACTTCTTCAAGGGGCCTGGGATGGCCCTGGCCAGCAGCTCCATGTCAACCTCCTGATATTTTAGAACGTCGAGAGCTCTGTAAATACATGAATGTTTCATCAATGTAAGGCTCTGCTTTACATAAGGCAGCTGAAGAACAAGCTTCTTTGGAATAATCAAATCTCAGAATAAATAACCAAGACACCTCAATTCTCAAGTACAGTGAGCAGATGCACCACCCACACAACAACTCCAAAAGGCTCAGTATTGGACCTCCCTTGACTGTACCCTGAGAATTAAGCTGCTGGTAGGGGTTGCACGGTTAGAGTCCATCTGTCCTACCTTCCATATAAAGACAGAGGAGCTATCCTCCTGCATGCTGGGAAGCATAAAGGTCTCTTGCTTTCTAATTTTTTTTTTTGGGTATCGGGCATTGAACTCAGGACCTTGTGCTTGCCAGGAAGGCACTTATGTCACTGAGATACATCCCCGGCTCCATCTCTCTCTTTAAAAAAAACAAAAAACAGTACTAGGAATTGTTGGCCTTTGCATTGAGTACATTTTATTTTTTGTCTTTTGAGACGGTCTTGCTTTGCAGTTGAGGCTGGCCTTGAGCTCACTTTGTAGCCCAGGCTGGTCTCAAACTCACAAACGGTCCTCCCGCCTCAGCCTCCCGAGTGCTGGGATTATAGGCATGTGCCACCATGACCAGCTAGCTGCCTTTAAATACATATATTTTTTTCATTTCTGGGACAGGGTATCACTGTAGTTTAGGCTGGCCCCGAGAAGGTGATTCTCCACCTGTCTCCCAGAGCACTGGGATGACCAGTGTGCAACCCCATATGGCGGGTGGACAAGCTGGAAAAGGCCCACAGGTCCAGGGCTAGAGCAAGGCCATCCCCGGGAACGCGGGGCGCCAGAGATGAGCCCTGTGTGCAAGTTGTCGGGACTAGGGCAGGCTGGTCCAGAGGGTGTCTGGCCTTCGTGTTCCCTGTTTGCTGAAGCACAGGCAGCTTTGGGAATGTTTCTCTTTCAGTGTTCGCAGCAGAACCCTAAGGCCCACCCTTTTGGCCCCTTGGGCGCTGCCCCTTTCTACAGCGTGCAAGTGAAGGAGCGGACCGTGCTGCCCTGTCGCTGCCTCCCCATCAGTCGGCCCCGCCCGGTCCCGGCTTTCCTACTAGTTTGTTTCTGTAGGTTTTTCTCACTCTCCCGTCGCCCCCTTCAGGACTCCACCGGCTGTGTGGGTTGGGGTACCACCACGCCTGGCTCTCCCGCCTTCCCCAAGGAACTCTGGGAACAGGAGACCGCGGTGAATACACGCCCAGTTTTGGAAAGCGAACCGATAAAAATGACATGAGCTCTGAAGGGCCCATCCGGCCTGGGGTTTCCTTCTAATTCAGCACGATGTTTCCACGTTCATCACATGGGACCTTCTGATTCTCTTACATTTCTGCTACTCACCCTGGTTGGGCTAACACCTCCTGGACGAAAGCAAGGACACAGGAGAATACACACCCGCAGCTAATCAGAAAAATCACTAAGTGCCCACGTTAACTTACATAGGTCACCAAAAGAACATGCCTGAGGGTGAAGGCCAGGGGGACCCCGTGAGGCTTCCGGTAACGGACTGGCGGCACCTGCTGAGAGCAGACTAGTGGCAGAAAGCAAGAGTGTGCTCAGTCCTGGGCCCCACGGAGCCAGAGCACCGCGCACGCCGGCCTCGGGTCTGTCCTCACCAGCCTCCACCTAACTTGACCGCAGGGACCACTCTGCCACGGAGTTAACTACACCACTTCTCGCTTGGGTATTACTTGTGTTGTTTACAAGTGGCCTTTTTGGGTATTGCTTTCTTTAAAAGGCGCTGGGAAGGGGATTGGGAGTACATTCCCCCAACTGGAGTAACAGCATGTTTTGGTAGAAACAGAACATCTCACCCTAAAATTCACTTGGACCATCAGGGACCCTACAGGGCCGAAACAAGTTTGAAAAAAAGAGCATGGTCTGCCCGGCACCGGTGCACGCCTGTAACGCCAGCTCTCGGGAGGCCGGCGCTGGGAGTGCACCTCCAGGAAGAAAGCACGCAAGATTGACACTGCAGTTAAAGAACATTAGTATTTATTTATTTGGTGGTGGGAATTGGATCCAGGGCGATGCACATGCTGAGCACGTGCTCTACCACTGAGCTACATGCCAACCCTTAATCAAACTTTTGTTTTTATTTTGTATTTTTTGTCATTTTGAGGCAGGGTCTCTCTATGCAGTTCAGGCTGGCCTTGAGCTCACTTTGTAGCCCAGGCTGCTCTTGAACTTGCAACGATCCTCCTGCCTCAGCCTCCCAAGTGCTGGGGTTACAGGTGTGCACCAGCACACCTGGCATGAAATAGAGAAATGATTGATAAAAATAAAGCGTTGTGTTAAAAGCCATTTTCCGGGGACAGACCTACAGCTCTGTGACACAGCGTCTAACTAGCACGTGTGTGGCCCTAGATTTGATTCCCCATCACTGACACAACGAAAACAAAACAAAAACCAAAAAATCCTGTCCAACTTTTCAAGTGATGTGCAGCCTTCTAAATCTAAACAAAGGAAAAACAGCCGCAGGCCTGAGTAATCTGTGAACTGCTCAGGACTGCTATTTCCTGGGGCCAATCACCTGGGCCACATGGCCAAGACAGGGCCTGAGGGTTTGCCACATGGGCAGCACAGTCCCAGGGGGTCCGTGGGCAGCTCGCAAGGTCTTCGGGGGAGGCAGCAGGTGTGCAGCTCTCACGAGAGCCAGTGCTTTAGGAGGAGACTCCCCCCCTCACTGGGATGCCCGCTACCCCGATCCCTAGTAGCCTCGAGATGGGACTGCCCAACATCGCCCTGCAGCGCTCACACAGTAAGCCAGATGTGCACCTTTTCCCCCTCTCTCTCTCCCTTCTTTCCTTCCTTTGGGGCTAGGGTCTCACTATGCAGTCCAGGCTGGCCTTGAACTCACTGTGTAGCCCAGGACGGCACCAAACTTGCAGTGATTCTCCTGCCTCAGCCTTCCGAGTGCTGGTATCACAGGCATGCGCAACCCAGCCGACACATCTTTCTTAGTAAGTATTCAGTCTTAGCTATTTTATCACAGTAACAGCAAACTGACTGACAGAACCAATCAGCAGATGTGTCACTGCTTCGATCTGAATGGTGGATTCCTGCCTCAATTCCTATATGGGAACCTAAAACCCAACAGGCTATTATTAAGAGCCCATTGGACTGGTGCTCCTTGTTGCTTCCGCCATTCGAGGGTGCAGAAACAAGTCGCCATTTTGGAAATAAAGAGGAATCTTAGCAGACTTCAAATCTGCTGTTGCCAGAGGCTGCGCTGTTCCCTGTCCAGAACTGTGAACAATCAACTTCTGATGTTTATAAATTACACAGCTGTGAGTGTGATGCCGTACGCCTATAGTCCCTGCAATTGTAAGGCTGAGGCAGGAGGATAGCTTTGATTAAGTTCAAGGCCAGCCTGGGTTACACAGGGAGTTCAAGGCCAGCCTGAACCGCACAGCAAGACCCTGTCTCAAAAACAAAAACCCCCCAAACTAACTTACATAGTCTAAACACATGCATCCTAGCCAGGTCCTGTCTGGCTACGGTGGCCTTAGGAGACACGCAAAGTCCTCAGGAACACATCTGTGAGTCCTTTAGGCGCAGAGTTCGTATAACTCAGATAAAAACAAGGACAAAAAACCTGAAACAGAGCAAGGGCCTTTTCAAGTAAATTTAAGGGATTTATAACACTCTGCTTTGTTCTGTAGAGACTTCTTCCTACAACTCATCGACAAGACATACAGCTGCTCTGAGCCTATTAAACAGAATAGATACTTCCTACTTTGGGGCTTTTAAATCTTAGGAATTTAAGCCAGGTGTGGTGGCGCACGCCTGTAATCCCAGCACTTGGTAGGCTGAGGTAGGAGGATCGTTGTGAGTTCAAGACCAGCCTGGGCTACAAAGTGAGTTCAAGGCCAGTCTGACCTGCATAGGGAGACCCTGTCTCAAAAAGACAAACAAATAAATAAATAAATCTTAGGAATTTGATTCCTGGTTAAAAGAAAAAAAATCTTAGGAAAACCAAAGGACTCAAGTAAGAGCTACAGAGAAATGACATAAAAAATGAAAATAATTTTACATGATTTTAAAATATACATATGTATACATGTGTGACGTGTATTACATGCTATGCATGTGATTTAGCACTGAGCTGTACCCTTAGCCATATATATATATATATGTATTTATTTCATTTATTTTTGTTTTTTGGGAACAGGGTCTCACTATATGGTCAGGCTGGCCATGAACTGCATTTGCAGCCCAGGCCAACCTCCCACCTGCCGTGACCCTTCTGCCTCAGCTTCCTGAGTGCTGGGATTATAGGCCATATATATTTTTAATACATAAAACACAGGTGAGGGCTGGGGATATAGCTCAGTGGAATAAGCGCTTGCCTAGCAAGCGCAGGGTCCTGAGTTCGATCCCCAGTACCGCAAAAAAAAAAAAAAAAAAAAAAGAAAGACATTAAAACACAGGTGAGTTATATCTAAAGCCTTCTAACAAGGAGCCGAGAATGAGTGGCAGTCACTTAAACTGTGTAGGCAGGGAGTCCGCGGCCGCAGCACTGAGATCATCTCTTTTCTGCAGAGTTTGTGTGTGAAAGCTACATACCTGACAGGGAGACTCCTGCTGGTACTGATAGGAGCCTGCGGGATTAACCTTTTCCACTTGGTGCTTGAAAGCTCCATGGATTTCAGCACAGAGATGCCTTCTTCTAAGGCCGCCCGCATCCACGCAGCTCTGTCATACCGCTGCTGGGACACGCAGCCAGCTTCCTCGTACCCTGCAAAGGAGAGCGGCGCGGTGGTGGGCGCTGGCGGAGAGGGCTGAGTGCGGAGGAGCAAGGCGCAGGGCACGGTGGAGTCACCTCGGAACGTGAGCCGGCGGTCCGCGTTGTCCGGGCGCAGGGACAGGCGGAACTCGGCGCGGCTGGTGAACATGCGGTAAGGCTCGCTGGTGCCCAGCGTGGTGAGGTCGTCGATCAGGACGCCGATGTAGCCTTCCGTGCGGCTCACAATGAAGGGTGCCTGGCGACGCACGCGCAGACTGGCGTTGACTCCGGCCACCACACCCTGTTGACGAGGCCAGCAAGAGCTGAGCGAGGGCCGCACTGCACCCCCCAAGGCTCGTGAAGGGCGGCGGGGGACGGGAGGAAAGCGAGCCCGGGACACGGGGGTGGGCCAGAGAGAGAGCACGGGTAATGTCCCACTTTAGCGCGATTCCCTGTTCCCACAAACCGCGGACGCCTCTCCAAAGCCAGAGAGGGGTTCGTCTTTGTTCTCAGACCACCCGCGAGACTTTTAGCTTTCTCCGAATTACAAGTAAAAACAATTCCTTATTTATTTATTTACTTTTGGGAGACAGGGTTTTGCTATGTAGTTCAGGCTGGCCTGGAGTTCACTTTGTAGCCCAAGCTGGCCTTCAACTCCCAGGGATCCTCCTGCCTCAGCTTCCCAAGTGCTGAGATGATAGGC
Source organism: Dinomys branickii (assembly GCA_004027595.1). Classification (NCBI taxonomy): domain Eukaryota; kingdom Metazoa; phylum Chordata; class Mammalia; order Rodentia; family Dinomyidae; genus Dinomys; species Dinomys branickii. The sequence goes on from PVLD010005547.1 coordinate 83,365, forward strand.
AGGCGTCACCATGCCCTGCCAACTTATTTATAAGGAGTAATAATGACAATTTTCAATAAATCGGTATATTAAAAGAACTAAATTTTCTTTTTTTGAGAGAGAAGGTCTCGCTATGCAGTTCAGGCTGGCCTTGAGCTTACTTTGAAGCCCAGGCTGGTCTTAAACTTGCAGCAATCCTCCTGCCTCAGCCTCCCGAGTGCTGGGATTACAGAAGTGTGCCACTACACACTGCCAAACTACACTTTCTTAATAAACTTAAGAAGCAAGCCAGGCATGGTAGGACACATCTGTAACCCCAGCACTCAGAAGGCTGTGGCACGAGGATAACCATGAGTTTGAGGCCAGCCTGGGCTACACAATGAGTTCAAGGCCAGCCTGAACTGTGTATTGAAGCCCTATCTTAAAAAAGAAAAGCCTGGCATTGTGGTGCACACCTGTAATCCCAGCACTTGGGAGGCTGAGGCAGGAGCACGGTTGTAAGTTTGACACCAGCATGTGCTACAAAATGAGCTCAAGGCCAGCCTGAACTGCACAGTGAGACCTGTCTCCAAAAGACAAAAAAACCCAAAAAACTTCTCAAGTTGTAGAAGCAATATGATAAATCTAATCAAAATATGGTATCAGGATAGACACACTGGTTTGACCTTTAATCCCAGCAGTAAGGGAAGCTGAGGCAGGACGATTACAAACTGAAGCCTAGTCTGGGCAACTTAGTGAGTTAGCAAGTCTGTTTAAAAAAATAATAATTAAAAGGTCTGGGAATGTAGCTCGGCGGGCAGCACGCTTCTATTTGATTCCCAGTATTGGAAACAATTCTAAAAAGACATCAGACAGGAGTTTAAGAGTCACAAAGCCACCAGTAGCTGGGTACGGTGGCGCACTTGCAATACCAGCACAGTACTCTAGGGGGCCAAGGCAGGCTTGCAAATTAAAGCCCAACCCTGGCAACTCTGAGACCTTGTCTCAAAAACGTAAACAATGTAGCAATGCAGCTTAGAGTGAAGGCCCGAGGTTCAACACCAGCCCCAGCACCAGCACCAGCTCCAGCGCTGCCCTCCTTGAAAGAAAAAGCCGTGTGTTCTAAAAGTCCTATTTCCAGGATTCAGACGCCATAGACACAAGCTGGCTTTTTTTTTTAAATCTCTTTGAGACAGGGTCTCGCTATGCAGTTCAGGCTGGCCTTGAGCTCACTATGTAGCTCAGGCTGGTCTCGAACTCACAACGATCCTCCACCCTCAGCCTCCCAAGCACTGGGATTACAGGTGCGCGTCCCACACGCGGCAAGCTGTCTTTGTCACAGATCTACATGGCTGACGGGCGGTGGCGGGACCCCAGGCGCGCAGCCTCCTGAACACGCTCTTACTTGGGCTGCGGCTTCCTCATAGCCTGTGGTGCCGTTGATCTGCCCGGCAAAGAAGAGCCTCTGAACCAGATGGGTCTCGAGGGAAGGCGCGATCTGCCGGGGGTCCAGGTAGTCATACTGGACGCCATAGCCTGACCACAGTACACAGCATAAAGTAAGTGAAAACAGAGATGAGTTCCCTGAGACAGATGCCATCATTACCACTAAATGCCCTTGGAAAACCGAGGCAATTTGGGACGTGCGGGCCCGGCTTCGCTCCCGAGGGTACCCGAGGCCCTCGGGGCATGCGCAGTGCCGCTGCCCCAGGGGAGGGGCTGCGCCCTTACCCGGCTGAACCATTTTCGCTTTCTCCAAGCCCCGGATGCTCGTGATCAGCTTCTCCTGCAGCTCAGCCGGCAGCGTCACAGACAACCCCTGCGGGTAGATAAGGTCCGAGTCCATCCCCTCGGGCTCCAGCCAAACCTGGTGGGCGCGGTTTGGAAAGCGCAAAACCTTTGATTCGATGGAGGGGCAGTATCTGCAGCAAGGCATTGAGGAGAGAATGAGACCAAGGCCTAGGCGGTTCGCAGCAGCTGTCACCGGCCTTGGGTCCTTACCGGGGCCCCTTCGTGGTCTCCCTCACGTGACTGTTAAGGTGCAGGTTCTCGAGGACGATGGCATCCACTCTGGGGTTGGTGTGCGTCAGGTGGCAGGGCAGCTGGTCCTCCGGCTGAAAAACCGTAACCAGGGCCACGCACTGTACCGTCTGCAGCTCTACTAGTCTGCCCCTGTTCAGATCAACGCCACAGGAGCTTCAGTAGATGGTACTTTTTATTTTTGAGACAGGGTCTCTCTGCAAAGCGCAGGTTGGCCTTGAACCTGAGGCGATCTTTCTGCTTCAGCCTCCTGAGTGCTGGGAGCGCAGGTGTGCCCCACCATGCCTGGCTGACAATATGTTTATTTTTTTTTTTAATACTTATTTTATTTTGAACACATATAGTTTTTTTTTTTCCGGGACCGAGGATCGAACTCAGGACCTTGCACTTGCCAGGCAAGCGCTTATGCCACTGAGCTATACCCCCAGCCCCCGACAATATGTTTATAATGTCTAGAGCTACTTATGAAAGTTTTCTTGCCAAAAATAACCCAAAAGATGAATCTAAACCTAAGGAAGCCTCCATCTAAGCACCAGTTTAAGGGAAAGAGGTTGGCAGAGTAAGGCACCAGAAGGACACAAACGTAGGCCGCAGGAGCGCTACAGAACACCTCGGTTTCTTCTGCTCACAAATGTTAAACCGGTAGTGGTTATAAAATATCCTCCAACAGAGCTTACTTGGCGCCTGGTCCAAATAAAACTATATAAACATTTTTTGGGGAGCAAGGCCTGGTGGTACATGCTTGTAACCCCAGCTGCTTAGGAGGCTGAGGCAGGAAGATTGCTAGTTTGAGTCTTGCCTGGGCAAATTAGCAAGACCATATTGCAAAATAAAATTAGAAGGGCTGGGGAGGTAGGGTGCTTGCCTACCATGAATAAGGCTTTTTGGGTCAGCCTCTAGCAGCACTGAAAGAGTGAATGAGGCAGTTATGGAAAACTGAACACTGAGCATTAGATGATGTTAAGAAATGTTTTGTTGGGGGCTGGGGACATAGCTCAGCGGCACAAGCACCTGCCTGGCAAGCACAAAGTCCTGAGTTCAATTCCCAGTACAAAAAAAAGAAAAGAAATGTTTCATTGGGTGTGATGATGGTGTGGCTATTTTTTTATAAAGCTCTTTTTTGTTAGCAACATATACCAGACTCCAAGTGCAGTGATGTGATACGGGAAATTACTGCTTTAAAACTCAGCAAGGAGGAGCTGTGCAGAGTAGCACACACTGTAATTCCAGCACTTGGCAGGCTGAGGCCGGAAAATCGCTGTGAATTCAGGGCCAGCCTGCACTGCATAGTGAGACCTGCCTTAAAGAACAAAACAGTAAGAAAAAACTCAGCAAGAAGGAATGAAACGAGAGTAACAAAATGTTGTTGTTTTATGGATTTTCCCCCCCAGACAAGGTTTCTCTCTATAGTGCAGGCTGGCCTCACTGTGGAGCCCAAAGGGCCTCAAACTCATAGTGATTCTCCCGCCTCAGCTTCTAAGTACCATGATAACAGGCATGTGCCTGGCCTGTTATGATTCTTTTTTTTTTTTTTTTTTTTTTTTTGCGGTACTGGGGATCGAACTCAGGACCCTGTGCTTGCTAGGCAAGCGCTTATTCCACTGAGCTATATCCCCAGCCCCTGTTATGATTCTTGAGAAAGGGCCTCCCTGTATAGTTCAGGCCGGTCTTGAACTCACTATGTAGCACAGGCATGTGCCACCACGCCTGGCACCCTAAGTAACAGTGACATAGAGTAAATTGCCAAAAAGAGGTTTGTTACGCTACTTCCCGTGGCGAATAGCCAGTATTGACTAGGAAGAAGCTGGGCCCCCTCAGCCCCTTACCTTAATCCACACTGCCTCGCTGAGGAAGCTGAACGGCACCGATGGGTCGTCTGCGGTCTGCGTGTTCAGGATACTGAAGTCAATGGACTCCTTGGCAATCCGGGGTGGGGTCCCGGTCTTCAACCTCCCTACCACAAACCCCAGCCTCTCCAGAGTCTGAGCCAGCCCCACAGAGGGCTGATCCCCGAGACGGCCCGCAGGGTGCGCTTCCAGTCCGATCACAACCAGGCCTCTCAGAAACGTCCCAGTGGTCAGGATCACACTCTCTGCGTGGACTGCGCTTCCGTCCACTACACAAGAAGGAAAAAGAATAGTTTTCTATCACAGCAAAATGGAATGTGAATGTTTTACCTTGGAGCTAAGGAAAACTTTCTCTTTTGAAACTTGAAAATCTTTTCTAAATATACATGGTGCCAGGTGTGGTGGTGGACGCCTGTAATCCCAGCACTCGGGAGGCTGAGGCATGAGGATCGTTGTGAGTTGGAGGCCAGCCTGGGCTACATAGTGAGCTCAAGACCAGCCTAAACTACATACTGAGACCCTGTCTCAAAAATAAAATAAAGAAAAACATTTGGTTTTAGTTTTCTTAGCCTTATTGAAATATGACTGACGAATGAAAACGTATCTTAAAAATTGTACAACGTGGACTCTATGCTGTAAGTATCAAGGTCCCCATAATGCAGCTACTTAACACACCCATCACCTGCTGATGACCTCTTTGAGACATATTCTCACCACACAGCACAGGCTGGCCTCAAACTCGCCACTCTCCCGTCAGCTCCCGAGCGCCAGGATCACAGGTGTGCTCCACCATGCCCTGCCCTTAGCTGCCACACTGAGCATCTGCTGGGAAGACATAAGGTCTGCTCTGCATTAGCTCTCGGGGACACACTGACCTCCTTCCTGAAAGTGTGCACCTCCTGGCCCATGTTTCCCTGACCCTAGCAAAGAATTTTAAATGAGTAAAATGAAGATAAAAATATAAATTTTGGTTGTTTCTTTTTCCCCCCTCTCTTTTTGAGACAGAGTCTCGCTATACAGTTCAGGCTGGCCTTAAGCTCACTTTGTAGCCCAGGCTGGTCTTGAACTCACAACGATCCTCCTGCCTCAGCCTCAGGATTACAGGTGTGTGCCACCATGCCCAGCCAGAAATATACGTTGAACCACACCTTCAAACAAATGGGAGTAACAGATGCATACAGAATGTTCCAGCCAACAAAATACACATTCTCCTCGGCAGCACCCAGAGCTGCGTCCAAAACAGACTTGGCCATTTTGTGTCACCGAGACACAGCACCTGGCATCCGTGGCTTGCAGGAAGAAAGGCTTGTTTCAGCTCAGGGTTCAGCCAGGACAGAGAGGCAGAGAGCACCCCAGGGAGGGGGCAGGGACGCAGAGGGGGCGGAGCCAGGGGAAGATTGACTTGTAGTTCACGCCTCCCGGTGATGCTTTCTTCCAACCAGATCGCAGCTCTGACAGCAAGCCAGCCACAAGCCCCACAATCCAGCTGCCTTACCAAAGCCCCACCCACGAGTGCAAGAGGCGATCTGGAAACATTTAGATATAAACACAAACCACATGTTGGCCCCATAAAGTTGCTTTGAATAAATACAAAAAATCAAAATTATCCCCTGCATATTTTTAGATCATACTGCAATGAAACTAGAAATCAATGGCAAAAGAAACCAGAGAAATTACCCAAACACATGGAAATGAAACAATCTTTTTTATTTTTGAGACTATGTAGTTCAGACTGGCCTAGAACATGCAGCGATCCTCCTGCCTCAGCCTCCTGAGTGCTGGGATTACTGGCAACAATACATTCTTGAATAATCAATGGGTCACTGAAGAAATCAAAAAGAAATTAGAGGCCAGGGATATATCTCAGCAGCACAAGTGTCTGCCTGGCAAGTGCAAAGCCCTGCATTCAATTCCCAGTAACAACAACAACAAAAATTAGTCGTTTTTTTTTCTTTTTTCTTTTGGTGTTTTGAGACAGGGTCTCACTATGTAGTTCAGGCTGGCCTTGAACTCACTATGTAGCCTAGGGTGGCCTCAAACTCACAGTGATCCCCCTGCCTCAGCCTCCTGAGTGCTGGGATTACAGGTGTGTGCCACCGTGCCCAGGCTAGCTAGCTACCGACCTACCTACTTACTTATCTACCTTTTTTTTTGGTCTTTTTGAGACAGGGTCTTGCTATGCACTTTGTAGCGCAGGCTAGTGTCAAACTCACAAGGATCCTCCTGCCTTAGACTCCTGAGTGCTGGGATTACAGGCATGCACCACCACACCTGTCTTAAGATAGTTTTTAGAATCAAATGATGTCAGTACATCATACCAGAATCTATGGGATCAGTGACAGCAGTCCTGAGAAGGAAGTTTACATCGTGAGTGTCCACATCAGAAAGGGAGCGGCCCAGACAAATAATCTAATGACAGACCTCAATGTCTGGAAAAATACAAATAATCTAAATCTAAAGCTAATACAATGAAGAAAATTATATAAAGATCAAAGCAGGAATTAATGAAATTGAGGCTAAAACATACAAAGAATAAATGGAAGAGTTGGTTCTTTGAAAGAACAAACAAGGGCTGGGGATATAGCTCTGTGGAATAAATGCCTGCCTAGCAAGCGCAGGGTCCTGAGTTCGATCCCCAGTACCGCAAAAAAAAAAAAGAAAAAAAAAGAACAAACAAAGTCGATGAACCCTTGACCCATCTAACCAAAACAGGGTAGGACCAGACTCGTTTTGGTGCACTTAGAAACAAAAAGGAGAAATCAAAACGGACACCACCAAAATCCAGGAGACTGTCAGCAACTACTTTAAAAACCTGTAACCCAGTAAACTGGAGAATCTAGAAGAAATGGACAAACTCCCAGACACATATGAATTACCAAAACTGACATAAATACCCTGAGTAATCCAGGAATTGAAGCAGTAACAAAAACCCTACCCAATATAAATGTTCAATATGCAATGAAGTCACGAATGAATTCCAAAAACCTCCCAGGAAGACCTAAGGACTACACTCCTCAAAGTCTTTCATGAAACAGGAAGGGAAACACCACTGCCAAACTCATTCACGGGGCTCCTCTGAAACTAAAACCGGACAAGACTTCAACTAAGAAAGAAAACTACACACAAATCCTCGCCGAGATACTGTCAAACTGAGTGCAGCAAATCACCAAAAGGATCATAAACTGCCTGATATAGTGGCGCACGCCTGTAATCCCAGCACTGGCGAGGCTGAGGCAGGAGGATCACTGAGTTCAAAGCCAGTCTTGGCTACACAGTGAGTGAGTTCAAGGCCAACGTGAACCCCACAGCAAGACTACATCTCCAAAGAATAAAAAGCAAATCAATAAAAGTAGTCACAACATAAAAGGACAAAATCCACATGATCATCTCAAAAGATGCACAAAAAGCCTTTAACAAAATCCAGCTTTCACTTAGAGGCAAACTCTTGAGAAAAACAGGTGCAGAAAGCCAGGTGTGGTGGCAAAGCCTGTGATCCCAGGACGGTGAGGCCAAGGGACAGTCAGGAGTTCACAGCCAGCCTGAACTACACAGGAAGACAGACAGACACAGGGAGAGAGAGAGAGAGAGAGAGAGAGAGAGAGAGAGAGAGAGAGAGAGAGAGAGAGAGACAGAGACAGAGGGAGAGAGAGGGAGAGAGAAACAGAAAGAAAGAACGAACGAACAAGAAAGAAAAACTATAGAAAGACCTTATCTCGATCTGATGAAAGCCATTTACAACAAACTCATTACCAACATCACATTAAATTGGAAAAACTGAAAGGTTTTCTTCTAAAATCAGGTACAAGACAGAGATGCCCCCTGCTCAATATAGTACTTGAAACTTTTATTATTATTATTATTATTATTATTATTATTATTATGAAACAAGGTTTTACTATACAGTTCAGGGTGGCCTTGAACTCACAGCCATCCTCCTGCCTCAGAAACTTTTTTGTGTGTGTTTTTGAGACAAGTTCTTGGTATGCTGTTCATGCTGGCCTTGAGCTCACTTTGTAGCCCAGACTGGCCTTGAACTTGCAACAATCCTCCTGCCTCAGCCTCTCAAGTGTGGGGACTGCAGGCGTGCACTACTATGCTCAGCTCAGAAACTCATTTTCTTTAATTAAAAAATTTTATTTGTTTCTTCACACAAGCTCTTGCTTTGCTAAACAATGCTAAAATTCATATGGAACCAGAAGAGATGCAGAATAGCCAAAGCAATCCTAGGCAACATGAGCAAGGCAGGAGGCATCACTGTCCTAGATTTCAAGTTATATTATCAGGCTACAGTGATAAAAACAGCACAGTACTCGCACAAAAACAAGATACAGACAATGCACCAAAGGATGCAGAAACAACCCCAGGAACATTCAGCTATCTCATCTTTGATAAAGGGCCAAAAATATAAGCTAGAAGAAAAAGAGTTTCTTTGGCAAATGGTGCTAGGGAAACTGGCTATCCATATGTAGAACACTGAATCTGGACCCATATCTCACACCTTGTATTAGGTGATTTTTTTTTTTTTTTTGGTGGTACCAGGAATCAAACTCAGGACCTTGTGTTTGCCAGGCAGGTGCTGTGCCACTGAACCATAGAGCCCTTGCCTAGCATGCCCCTGGGGTCCTTCCTCAGCACCACTAAACAAAACAAAATACAGCAACAACAAAAAAGAAACTTACGCAGTGCTACTCTTAGGAAAGGTAAACAAACATAAAGATGCAGTATTAAGGGTCAGCTGTGGTGGCGCACACCTGTAATCCCAGCACTCAGAAGACTGAGGCAGGAGGATTGTTCTGAGCTCAAGGCCAGCCTGAAGAGCATAATGAAATCCTGCCTCAAAAAGCCAAAAAAAAAAAAAAAAAAAAAAAAATGCAGTTGTAAACCTGCAAATAACTGAGTAAAGGTAACCATGGTGCCTGCTGTACCACTAACAACTTTGCAGTCACCACCACTGCTGCTGCAGTGAGCTTGGTGAGGCTCTCAAATCCGCATGGGGTACTCACCTATCCACTGACTTGAAAAATGGCATTTTTTAATGTTCACTCATGGATTTGCATATTGTCCACCATATATAAAATACACATAATATACAAAATGTTTTATTAGACTATCTTATCAGTAAGACTTTTGATCAACAGTATGCTATCAGTAATTAACTTTTGGGAGAGTCTAATTTCCATGACAAGGCAGGCATGGTGGTGCGCTTCTGTAATTCCAGTAGTCAGGAGGATTGCCTCGAGTTTGAGGCCTGCCTGGGCTACATAGTAAGTCCAGGCTAGCCTGAGCTACATAGAGACCCTGAGACCCTGACTCAAAAGAAATAAATAAAATTAATTCTGACAATGTCTTCTTTTTGTTTGGGTTTTGAGCCGGTCTTACGTAGCCAAGGCTGCCCAGAACTGATGATCACCTGTCAGAGCCTCCCGGAGTCCAGGATCACAAGTGTGCACCACTGGCCTGCCCAGAGCAGGACTTGCAGCCACCTGGGGGTCTGTACCATGAACGCCAGTGTTGCTCAGGGATCAGCTTGCACACGCACAGATACACCAACCACACACCAGAGCAACAACAGCAAACGCCTTCAGGGAAAAAGCTGGCTGGCTAAGGGACAAGGTAAAAAAGGCCGGTTTTTACTCTACATGCTTTTTCAGTTCTTAAATTTTTTTTTATGACACGTATGTACTTCCCATTCAAAATAATCTATAATAAAAACTGAAATAATTCAGGCGTGGTGGCATATGCCATCTCCCTGGGGTGGTACTTGGGAGGCTGAGGCAGGAAGACCCGGTCTCAAAAAACACAAACAAAAACAGAGGAATTAAGGTATATTTTTTAAAAATGCGATTCCAGCCAGTGTGCTAGGACACATCAGTCATCTTTGCCCTCTGTGGCTGAGGTATGGGGATCATAAGTTCAAGTCCAGCTTGGGCAACTTGGTGACCTAGAGCGAGCTTCTCTCAAAATTAAAAAAAAAAGTAGGAACGCAGAGCAGTGCAAGGCTCTGGGCCTAACCCTTGGTACCGTAAGAGCAAGAGATTCCTCAGCACAGCGTCTGTTAGACTTTGTTCCCAGAATGCTAGTGGGCAGCCATAGCATTTATTCCTCTGTGGAAAACACAGCTCCAGCCCATCCCTGGGTCTTTTTGACATAAGTCTCACTAATTTGCCCAGGTTGGCATAGAGCCTGAAGTCTTCCTGTCTCAGCCTTCTAAGCAGGTGGGACTGTAGGTGTGTACCACCATGCCTCACTCTCTATGTCAACTCTTAATCAGTATTACAGATCAGCCAGGCAATAAAATTAATTGTATGTTGTACATACAAATTTTCCAATCAGTATTCAAGCGCCTCCAATCAGACTTCTGAAGTTCCCTCGATATTTGAAGTAAGTTGTGCGTATGAAAGAGAACAGCTCAAGGAAAGAAAGAAGTGTGAAGACATGTAAACAAATCTATCATTAAACTAGTGCAGTGGCGCACACCTATAATCCCAGCACTCAGGAGGTTGAGACAGGAGGATCACTCTGAGTTTGAGGCCACCCTGGACTATACAGTGAGACCCTGTCTTAAAAAAACCAAACAAATCTGTTATTAAAATTCTTATATTAATTAGATGAGAGATACCAGGTTCACAAACCAAGAGTAAGATGCTAAGGGAAAAAAAATTAGGAAGAAGACCACTTACAAATGAAAATAACACATTTTCAAAAATCCATTAGCAGCTGAGTGTGGTGGTACATGCCTGTAACCCTAGCACTTGGGAGGCTGAGGCAGGAAGATTGTTTTAAGTTCCAGGCCAGCCTGGCCTACAAAGTGAGCTCAAGGCCGGCCTGAACTGCATAGTGAGACCCTGTCTCAAAAGACAAAAAACAAAAAAACCAAAACAGCAGCAGCATGTTCTGAGCCACTTTCCTCAGCACCACCCCTCTGCCAAATCACCCTGCTTTGGAGCCGACCAATTACAAACTGAAGGCTCTGCCAACAGTGAGCGATAACCCTCTCCTCCTTTGACTTGTGGGTGTTCGGTATTGCATCACAATGACGAGAAAGTGACTAACACAGATTTTGGTGCCAGGGAAGCAGGGTGGTGCTGTGAATGTATGTGGTTTGGGAGCCTTTGGAACTGGCTCCTGGGAGGAGTTAGGAAAGGTTTGGAACTGCTGGCTTGAGAATTCCTAGAATGCTGTGAACCAAGCTTGATGAGAGCTTTTAGTCAGAGCTCAGAAAACCAGAACAGTAACGACAAAAGACAGGAAAGACCGGGTTCAGTAGCTCAAGGCCAGACACATAAACAAGCTATTCCAGCTGGCAAACAAGTTGCTGGGCAGAGGCTGAAACTGACATCACCCTCCTGAGTAGCATAGTAAGTGCTCTGCAGTCCTTGGGCAACTCCTTTCCTCCTAGCAGGAGGGAGGGTGCACCTGACCTCAGCTTTGCTCTCTCATTGCTCAGTCCTCTCACTGTCCCCCCACCCCACTCCAACATGCAGTGCTGCGCAGGTAGCAGCGGTTCAGAAAGCTTCTGCCGGGCTGGGGGTGCACATATGCTCAGCAGCACGGCACCTACTTGGTGAGCACAAGGTGCTCAGTTCAATTTCCAGTACGTGGGCACCCCACCCCTGCCCCCACACACATCAAGGTTTCTGCTGGAAAGGACTGCACTGGTTGTTGGACTCTAGACCATGTGTTACACCTTAGCAGAAAATTTGTCTGCAGTTTGCTTGTGTCCAGAGACTGCCTGAGACTAAGATTAAGGGCACTGGAGTAATTAATTTAGCAGAAGAAATGTCAAGGCAGTCTAATCTTGAGGTGGTGGCACAGCTATTGTGAGAGGGTTTTTAGTCAGATGTTGAGAATCAAGAGCAAAGACCCCAGCAGCATGATTTAAAATGTTTTGAGTCTGGCCAGAAGGAAGCTCCAGTAAAGTTGCAGCCTTCAAAGATGGAACAGAGGAGAAACTTAAAAAAAACATAAAAAGCTAAGTACTTCAAAAAAGGGCAAGAGGGCTGGGGATATAGCTCAGTAGAATAAGCACCTGCCTAGCAGGCGCAGGGTCCTGAGTTCGATCCCCAGTAGCGCAAAAAAAAAAAAGAAAGATTGGTGGCCATAAAAAAGGGCAAGAAAAGATGGCCTGAGGACATCACAAGAACCGGCTTGACTCCAATCTGCAGCTTCAAAATTGCAGCAGTGAGAGATTTTGCTTTGAGAAGAGAACCCAGAGCACCTCGTTTCAGGAGAGTGGCCTAGAGAATCTATTCCTCAGGACTGGGTTCATAGCACTCAGCGAGCCCCTACAAACCAGACGGAAGGAAGCCTGGCTAATGCTCCAGGGCGACAGACCTTGGCATTATCCACATGTGCTGGTTTTAGGCACGCGGAAAATGTAAGAGTTGTGGGGTCAGGAAGGCTTCCACCCAGGGTTCAAAAGAAGGTCTGGGAGGCCAGGCCGTGTGCTCCTGAGAGGGCAGCGTGTGAAGCTGAAGGTGCAGTGGGAGCCCCAAAGGCTGCAGAAGTTAGGAACACGGACGAGGGAGAAAAGCTGCAAGGAGCGGACAGAGCTGGCCCAAGAGAAAGTCCGTGAGAACTGTCACCAGCCACAGTACCACAGGGGGGCCGCCCACGTCCTTTGGGGTTCACGCCTTGCCAGACGCCCTTGGACACTGGAGATGGAGCTGCAGGACTTCGTGTGAGCCCGACAGGGTGTAGGTGTCACTCCGTGCCCATTCCTCTGTACCCTCTCTTTGTACCTTTGGAATGAAACTGTCTTATGCCATTGAATGCTGGACGTGTTTAACTTTTCATCTGTATGAGGGCTCAAAGCTAAGAATTTGCTTTAAACCCCAGAAAAACTTTGAAATTGGATTTTTCAACAATGTTCAAACTGTTACGACTTTGGCAACTCTTAGAGATGGATGAAATGCATTTTGCACAAACTGACACACAGGGGTACCCATTTGGGGCCCACAGGTGGAATGCTATGGCTTCTCTCGAGATGACCCCCAGTGGCCTCGTGTATTCATAAGCAGGGCTTGGAAGGTGACTGCATTATAGGTGTTGAGAGTAGATTTGCTGTCAGGAGAAGATGGGGTTCACTCGGTGTCCGGCCTGGGGTGGTTTACCGCCCTCCCCTACAATTTCAGTTTCCTCTCTGCCAGGAGGTGAGCTGCTTCACTCTGCAGCAGGCTCTCCCCCCATGCTGACTCTGCCCTGGAAGCGGCAGATTATGGACTTAAACCGCTACAAATTATAGGGCCAGGCATACAACTCAGGGGCACAGTGCCTGCTTGGCAAGTGCAAAGTCCTGAGTTTGATTCCTGGTATCAACCCCCCCCCACCCGCAAAAAAACATGGACCACCATAATAACAGTAACAACAACAACAACAACAACAACAACAACATCAACAACAATAAACCTCAAGCTTCTGAGCCAGGGATATAGCTCAGTGGCGTAAGTGCCTGCCTGGCAAGTGCAAGGTCCTGAGTTCAATTCCCAGTACCAAGTTAAAAAATAAAACCTCTACAAATTGTGAGACAAAATAAACCTCTCTTCCTGAAAAAAAAAAAAAAAAGGGACAGCTGGGCTCGGTGGTGCTGGGAAGGCAGGCAGGCAGGCAGGCAGGCAGGCAGGAAGGAAGGAAGGAAAACTTAAACCAAGTGGAAGACATCTCCTAGGAAAAAGTATACCAAAATGATAAAAAAATAAATAAATAAAAGAAGAAATGTGGAGGACCAATCCAGAAAGCATGAGACTTGCAGAAAGACGGCATGGAATAACAGAAGAAACATCCCAGAACACCAGCACATGGGTTTCTAGACTAGAAGGGGGCACTGAGAGTGGGAAGAAGATGTACCTCTTGCTATGCACACAAGTCCCTGGGTTCCATCCCCATCCATGCAAAAACATAAATAAAACAGAATAAAGTAAAATAAAAAATTGAAATACACCATTATAGTGACTGAACAAAAAGAACACTGAGGGACACCTTTGTGTATGTGTGTGTTTACGTGTATATTTTTAAGACTGAGTCTCACTCTGTAGCCCACACTGGCCTAGAATTTGTGTGCTCTTCCTGCCTCAGCCTCCTAGGTACTAGGATTATGCTATGTACTGTCTGAGGGACACTATTTTAAAATTTCAGGAACAAATTAAGATTTTAAAAACTTTCGCAGAGGAAAAGAAAGCATATACAAAAGCATTTTAAATCAATGTACCATTAGCTTCTCAACAAAACTAGAAACTAGAAGACTGTAGAGCAAGATAGTGAAAATCAGGGGAGCTATGCGTGGTGGCGCATGCCTGCGATCCCAGCACTCAGGCTGAGGCAGGAGGATTGCTATGAGTTCAGGGCCAACCTGTGTGCTACACAGTGAGTTCGGGGCCAGTCTTAACTACTGTGATGGCTGCAGATCCTAGAGCACCTCCCGGCCTACAGCAACAACTGTCTCTGAAGCGGGTATGGAAGAAATAAGAGAGTGGACAGATCACTGGTTATCTCTCTGCGCATTAAGAAAATAATATTTGGGAATGGTGGCACATGCCTATAGTTAGTCCTGTCTACGTGGGAGGCTAAGGCAGAAGAAGGATCATTTGAACTCGGGAGTTTGAACTCAGGCCTGGGCCACATAGTGAGACAGTATCTCTAAAAAAAATCCCACAGGAAATAAAGAAGCCAGCTATGGTGGCACATGCCTGCAATCTCAGCACTCTGGGAGTCAGAGGCGGTCGCAAGTTGGAGCCCAGCCCGGACAACTTATTGAGACTCTGTCTCCAAAGCCAACAACAAAAAGTGCTGGGATATAACTCACTGTGAAGAGCCTGAGCTGAATTCCCAGTATCACAAGAAAGGAAAATGATACTAATAGGTAAAATAAATTTTAATTTTATTTTTTATTTTTTGTCTTTTTGAGACAAGTTCTCGCTATGCAGTTCAGGCTGGCCTTCAGCTCACTTTGTAGCCCAGGCTGGTCTCGAACTTACAGCGATCCTCCTGCCTCAGCCTCCCCCGTGCTGGGATTACAGGTGTGCACCACCATGCCTGGCATAATGTAAATGCTATCAATTATGACATATTGGGGCTGGGGAGCATAACTCAGGGGCAGAACTTATATTTAGCATGTAAGAGATAGTTCAAACCCCACCAACCTAAAATAAATTATGCCATCATTCCACTGGAAAGATGGAAAAGCAGAGTGCAAGATTAAAGAAACTTAGAAAAAACAAAATGTCGGGCCTGGGGACATAGCTCACCAGCACAGCGCCCGCCTGGTGAGCACAAGGTCCTGAGTTTGATTCCCGGTACCAAAAACAAAAAACAAAACAGACAGCTAGGGATACAGTTCAGTGGCACAAGCACCTGCCTGCCAAGCACAGGGTCCTGAGTTTGATTCCCAGTACAAAAAAATGTTAGTAAGTAATGCCTAAGGCTGATTATTGAAGAAATAAAAATATAAATGAAAATTATTTAGACATATGAGGGTATACACCAAAAGTAACATTAAGGTGAAGCGGTGCTCTCCAGCAACAGTTGGAGTAGCTGTTCCCATACAAATTTTTCTTTTTTAATACAGATTTCTAAATTTCATTTAATTAAAACAAAATGCATATTCACTACAGTAAATATATATCATATATATGTTTGTAAAATATAAAGTTCTTAAAATTTAAAGTCAGAACTAAAGAAAAAAAAAAAAGAAAGAAGAATTTAAAAGAGCAGCAGAAAAGACACACACACACAGTCCCATACTGAGACCTCCTACATGAAGACGGCATTGATGAAGCTGGACTGGTGCCCTATCCCTACAATCCCGGGACACTGGGAGACGAAAGCAGGAAGATCGAGTCTGTGCCCGGCCTAGGCAACTCTGAAGACCTTGTCTCCAAGCAAAAACCAAAACAGGGCTGGAGACAGAGCAGCTTCGTGGGAAGGCCCTGGGTTCAATTCCCAATACTAAAGAGGAAAAAAGGAGTACTAATGACCCCCGAACTTGACGGAGATTCCTGACGGCAAAATGCAAAGAGAAACACGATTATTCATAGTCTTCCTTATCCAATAAGAGAAAACCCCAAAGTTTCCTGGAATAAGAAAAAATATTTTCACCTTTGCTATCAAAAACATTTTTTTCTTTTTTTCTTTTTTTTGTGTGGTACTGGGGATTGAAAAAAACATTTTTTTTTTTTTTTGGTCTTCTTGAGACAGGTTCTCGCTATGCAGTGCAGGCTGGCCTTGAGCTCACTTTGTAGCCGAGGCTAGTCTGGAACTTGCAAGGATCCTCCTGCCTCAGCCTCCTGAGTGCTGGGATTACAGGCGTGCGCCACCATGTCTGGCTCAAATAAATTATTTTACATGCAGTTTGGTAAGCTGTTATCAGCACCTGTAACCAGTACATACCCAAAACAACACCGCTGACACGGCATTTCCCAGCATGCCCAGGCTCCGGGTCTGTGAGAATGAGATCTTCCACAGCTCCTTCCTGAACAGTGAGCAGTGGTGTACTCAGGATTTCTTTCTGTCAGCAGAGAACGCCGGCTGAGACATGGTTGTTAAGCGCTCGCTGCAGTCGTCCCCGTTCTCATGACCCACTCTTACCTGCATGTTTTGTTTGTAGAGTTTCCTGTCAATCTGAGCTCGCAGTCCCCATACAGCTGGGCCCTTGCGCTGATTTAGTACTTTGTAATGCACACCAGACTGGTCACAGATGCGAGAACACAGGCCATCCAAGGCATCCACTTCCCTCATTAAATGCCCCTTTCCAATGCCACCAAAGGAAGGGTTACAGGACATCTGACCTGAGGGCGCAGCATGCAACAAATGTATGAGCACCACACACACGGTGCTGAGCAAGTAAACGCACATCCAGGCAAACAGCATCATCTTACGACATGACAAAAAAGTAGAAAGCTAGAAATATATACCATAAAGAAAATCCCCAGCTGGGTGCCTGTAATCCCAGCACTCAGGAGGCTGAGGCAGGAGGATCGTTGCCAGTTTGAGGCCAGCCTGGGCTACAAAGTGAGCTCAAGGCCAGCCTGAACTGCACAGCAAGATCCTGTCTGAGACAAGAAAAAAAAAAGAAAGTCCCCAAGTTGTCCAGAGTGTAGCAACTACTTCATTAACCCCCACCATGCAAATGTGCCTCTCTTTCTTCCTTTGCAGTACTGGGGCTTGAGCCTCGGGTCTTTGCACTGAGCTATATCTCAGTCTTCTTTGAATTTTGAGACAGGTCTTGCTAAGTCACTGAGGTGTCTGGGTTGGGCTTGAACTTGGCAGTCCTCCTGTTCTGGGTTCCCAGGGTGGTGGGATTACAGATGTGAGCCACCAATCTGCCCCTGATCTTTCTTCTGAATCTCTTCTTTAATGTACACATTTTTACTGTTTCATTAGGGTGCCTTTAAAACAGACTTTGTACCTCATGCAATCTTCCTAATTCAAGCACTTCCGTGTGTGTGTGTGTGTGTGTGTGTGTGTGTTTGTGTGTGCGGTGTGCGTTTCTGGGAAATGAACTCAGGGTGCTCCACCACTGAACTGCACCCCAGCTCCTTTTACTGTTTTTTTTTTTTTTTGTACCAGGAATCAAACTTATGACCTCACACTTGCAAGGCAGGCGCTGTGCTGCTGAGCTACATCCCTGGCCCTTTACTGTTTATTTTGAGACAGTCTCGCTAAGTCTCCCAGGCTGGCCTTGAGCTTGCAATCTTCCTGCCACAGCCTCCTGAGTAGCTGGGACTGCAAGTGTGTATCAACACACTGAGCTTCCAGCAGAACTCTGGAGAAGCCCTGGGCACTGGTTCAGCAACTACAGCTCATAAACGCCATGTGCTTTAATTTTGCTCTTATTTTGTAGACATAATTGTGATAAACTTCTTGAAAGTAAAGACCATATTTTACCCCTTTCCTTTAAACTGACGCTATCTTATTTGGAGGTCTAAACTTATGTGGTGGCCTCAGATATCTTTATGTGAGGTGGATATGTGTAGGAAAGCTGTGTCCACACCTGCACAACTGCCGCAGCTATCCTCAAGCCCTCTCAGAGCTTTAATGGGAGGCCGGTAGTGCTGGGATGAGGAGCATTCAGACTGTGTCAGTATGAAGTGTGTGTAGAAGAACTTGGCTCAGTTTCTACATCTAGCCGGGTATGGTGGTGCACGCCTATAATCCCAGCACTGGGGAGGCTGAGGCAGGAGGATCACTGGGAGTGAAGACCAGCCTAGACTACAAAGTGAGCTCAAGGCCAGCCTGAACTGCATAGCGAGACCCTTTCTCACACACACACACAAAAATCCTAGACCTACCATTCACCCACCTTTATGGTTATGACCTGCTCCCTAACCTTCTATACCTGAGTTTCACTACAGTGAAGACAGCGATGATGTCGGGGATTATTTTCCTCCTTATTCTTCTGAAATAGTCATACTTCTTAAATTTAAGTTACCTCCCTTCCTCCCCCTCCATGAGGTGTTTTTTTTTTTTTCAGTTTTCTTTTTTTGTCTTTTTGAGACAAGGTCTCACTGCAATTCAGGCTGGCCTTGCGCTCATTTTGTAGCCCCGGCTGGTCTCGAACTCGGAACGATCCTCCTGCCTCAGCCTCCCGAGTGCTGGGGTTACAGGCGTGCGCCACCACGCCTGGCTGCGTGGTTCTTTAAAAGTACATGAGCGGCGCTAAGTAACCCTTTATCTAAAGTAACAAGATAGAAGACGAAGAAACAAACTAAAAGGCTGCCAGGGGGCGTCTCCGAAACTTCTCCTTCTCCGGGGATCCGCGCCTGCCTCTCCCCAGCGCAGCGGCGGCAGGAGCTCCGCGCTTCGCAGAACCGGCCCGGGAGGGCAGCAGAGGGGAACGCAGGCATCGCGCGCCGGCTCCACAGTGCTCGCGCTCTCACCTATCGTGTCTACGCGGTGCGTGAGCAGCAGGGTCCGCGACCCGCAGCGCGCGGCGGCTGCGGCGGCCTCGGTCCCGGCGTGACCTCCGCCGACCACCACCACGTCAAAGTGCGGGGAGCCGGGCGCCGCAAGGTCGCTGCTGAGCCGGGCCGACGGAAAGTGCTGTCTGGTGAGGGCCGCTGCGACGCCAAGGCCGCGGCCTCGGAGGGGGAACATGCCGCTAGAAGTTCGGAGCCTCCCTAAGCGACGAGAAAAATCACGAAGGGCGCAGCCATTTTGACTGACGTCACGCGCAGCGCGTGTGCGTCTAGCGTCGCCGCTGATTGGCAGCTCGGCGCGATTTTTGGTCTCGGGGACTGGCACTCCTGCCGCCTGCTTGTGGCTCTAGGCCAAGCCCCGCTCCGCCCCGCCCTCCCCCCCCCTCCGCGCATGCTCTTTAGGGGCCTGCGGACAGATGACGTATTTGACCACGTTTCTTGCCAGAGTAAATTTTTGGTACTTTTATCACCTTGACTTTAGGTTGTCTACAAGAACAAGAGTTTAAAGCTACGAGGAGATGCGAAAGGAATTCAGGTCTGTCGGTGGGCGATGGACTGGTGCTGGTTGATCAGTGGATTACATCGTAATAGATGAAATGTCTAGCCTTTTAGGATAGACACCCGGAAAGCCGTCCTCAGGGGGGAATGTGCCCAGATAGTGAAGCAACCTGTGTCGCAGTTTTAATTAAAATTGTCGGTTTTGCCGGGCGTTGTGGCGCACGCCTTTAATCCCAGCACTCGGGAGGCTGAGGCAGGAGGATCGTTGCGAGTTCGAGACCAGCCTGAACTACAAAGTGAGCTCAAGGCCAGCCTGAACTGCATAGCGAGACCCTGTCTCAAAAAGGCAAAACAAAAAAAAAAAATGTCGGTTTTGTTGTTTACTAATAATAGACGTTATACACAATTTTTTTTAATTTTAAAGAGAGTAGTAAATGAGAAAACAAAAAGGCTAGCAGCATACC
This sequence comes from Dinomys branickii, assembly GCA_004027595.1. NCBI lineage: Eukaryota > Metazoa > Chordata > Mammalia > Rodentia > Dinomyidae > Dinomys > Dinomys branickii. Next base: position 103,084 of record PVLD010005547.1, read on the forward strand.
AACATCACAAACAAACCAAACCAAGCAAGAACATTAAAAGTGATACAGGGTTTCCAAACAAAATGATAGGAATTAATGACCAGATGTAAGAATGGAAGATTGTTCAAACCATTAAAGGGAATAAAAACAATTACTAGATAAAACGTTAGAGATAATACAAAGTTTCACTAGACAAGATGGTAGGAATTCGCCATGGTTGTTCCATTGCATAGTGTGGTTCTCAAATCAGTTGCTCAGATTCCCAGATATAAGCCTGCAAAATTGTCAGAGTATAAAAAATTTTAAGCATTAACTGTTTCTTTCAATATACCACCAGTCATCAGCAGTACAGTTTTCACAGCTATTCATATATATGTATATATACACGCGCACAAACAGACACACATATATATGTATATATTGCCTGCCTTCTTTCTTTTTTCTTCTTTCCTTTATCCCAGTCATTCCTTCCTTTGAGCAATTTCTTTCCCTTTCCTATCATCTATTGTACGTTTTGAGTTTTACTCATTCTTTCAGGTTCCTACACCAGGGATACAATAAATGGTCTGATTAATTTCACATGAGTATGGTCTCTAGTTGCATCCATTTACCTACAAAAACCTTAGTTTATCTTTTTTATAGCTGAGTAGTACTCCATTGTATAAAAATATCACATCTTTTTTACCCATTCCTCAGTTGATGGGCATTTGGGTTGTTTCCAAGATTTCACTATAACAAATTGTGCTGCTATAAACATGGGTGCACATATATTGCTGTGGTATGATGTTTTTTAATTCTTTTGGCAAAATACCCAGAAGGGGAATAGCTGGGATAAGTGGGACTTCTAATCTTAGTTTTGTGAGGAATCTCTAAACCAATTTCCACAGTGGTTTCACCAGTCAACACTCCCACCAGCAGTGGAGAAGGGTTCCTTTTTCCCCACTGCCTCTCCATCATTTGTTATTGGTTGATTTCTTGATGATAGCCATTCTTTCTGGGGTGAGATAGAATCTCAGTGTTGTTTTAATTTGCATTTCCTAAATGACTAATGATGTTGAACATTTTTTCATATATTTATTTGCCATTAGTATTCATCTGAGAACTGTGTATTCATCTCAGATGCCCATTTTTGGATTGGGTCTTTGAATTTGGGGAGCCTGAATTTTTAAAATTCTTTATATATCCTAGATAGAAATCCTTTGTCTGAGGGGCAGCTGGCTAAAATTTTTTCCCAGTTCGTGGGTTGTCTTTTTACTCTATTGGTGATTTCTTTTGATTTGCAAAAACTTTTCAATAAGATGAGATGAGATCCCAGTTGTTGATTCTTTGAAGTATTTCCTATGCAGTTTGGTTTTTGTTCATGAACTCTCTGCCTACCCCTATGTCTTCAAGATTTTTACCTACTTTCTCTTCCAATAGATTTAGTGTTTCTGTTTTAATATTTAGATCTTTGATCCTGTGTGTGTGTGTGTGTGTGTGTGTGTGTGTGTTACCAGGGATTGAATTCAGGAATTTGCACTTGCCAGGCAGGTGCTTATGCCACTGAGCTATCTCCCCAGCCCTTTGATCCATTTTGACTTTAGTGCATGGTGAAAAACATGGGTCTAGTTTTAGTCTTTGGCATGTGGAAAGCCAGTTTTGCCAGCACCATTTATTAAAGAGGCTATCTTTCTCCCAGTGAACATGTTTGGCCCCTTTGTTAAAGATAAGGTGACTGAGCATGTTTGTAGTTGTGTCTGTATCTTCTAATCTGTTCCACTGATCTTCAGGTCTGTTTTTGTGTCAGTACCATGCTGATTTTATCACAATAGCTTTGTAATATAATTTCAGGTCAGGAATGTTATGCCTTCTGCCTTTCCTTTGTTTCCTAGGATTGCTTCTGCTATTCTAGGCCTCTTCTGGTTCCAGATGAACTTTAGGAATGTTTTCTCTAGATCTGTGAGGTATACTAATGGTATTTTAATACCAGAATTTAATACTGGGATTGCACTGAATGTGTGCAATGATTTTGGGAGTATGGACATTTTCACAATGTTAGTTCTTCTTATCCATTAGCGAGGAATATCTTTCCATTTTCTGATATCCTCTTCAATCTCTTTTTTCAGAGCACTGTAGTTTTCACTGTATAGATCTTTTACTTCTTTTGTTAGATTGATTCATAAGTATTTCATCTTTTTAGATGCCATTGTGAAGGGTGTGGTTTCCGTAATTTCTCTCTGTCTGTTTGTTGCTTGTGTACAGGAATGCTATTGATTTTTGAATGTTAACTTTGTATCCAACTATGCTACTGAATTTGGTAATAAAATTCATAAGTTTTTTGGTGGAGTTTTTGGGATCTTACATGTAGAGTATCATGTCATCTGCAGATAATGATAATTTCACTTCTTCCTTTCCTATCCTTATTCCTTTTATTTCTCTCTTGTCTAATTGCTCTGGCTGATATTTCCAGAACTATATGGTATCAGGATAATACTTGCCTCCAAGAAGGAGTTGGGAAGAATTCCTTTCCTTTCAATTTTATTAAAGAGTTTGAGAAAAATTGGTATTAAATCTTCTCTAAATTTCTTGTAGAATTGAGCTGTGAATCCATCAGGACCTGGGCTTTTCTTCATTGGCAAGTTTTTTATTACATTCTCAATTTCACTGCCTCATACTGAGTTATTCAGGATTTTTATCTCTTCCTTATTCAGGTTTGGTAATTCATATGTGTCTAGAAATCTGTCCACTTCCTCTGTTTTCCATCCTATGAGAGTAAAGATTTTCAAAGTAGGTACTGATGATCTGAATTTCTGCAGGATCTGCAGTGATTTAACCCCTTGCATTCCTTAGTGCATGTATTTCAGTTTTTTCATTCCTTTTTTTGATAAAGTTGGCCAGAGGTTTATCTATTTTATTTACTTCCTTTCATGTTCGTTAGTGGCAATGCTGTCTTCAGGTCTGACAGTCTGTCTTCAGGTTCGTTCAGGTGGTTTTGCCAGCTGTCTATGGAACTTTTAATTTCCTGGGTATCTGTTTGAATGTTTCATGCACTCTAGTTCTTTTCTGTATTGCTCACTCAAGGTTTCCATGAGTTGTCTGTGCTCTTCTGTTTTCTTATCAATATTTTCTTTGGATATACTGAACAATTCTTTCATTATTGTTGTCATTTCTTTTTTTTTTTACCTGAGAGATTATTTCTGCTCTGATGTCTTCTATCGCATGATGGAGTTGTTTCTTTACTTCAGTTGCTCTCATTTCAGGAAACTCAGGTGTATGACCTCCAGGCTCTTCTGTGTACCAGAGCAGTGGGGTCCTTGCTGTGACTATACCTGACCATGTGGTTTAAGAGCCTTTTTTTTTTTTTTTGCAGTACTGGGGATCGAACTCAGGACCCTGCGCCTGCTAGGCAAGCGCTTATTCCACTGAGCTATATCCCCAGCCCTAAGAGCCTTTTGGAATGGCTAGTTGGAAGAGATTGGAAGGGTTTGGAGATTCCAGCTGAAGAAGCAGAGCCGGATGCCTTGAGCTGTTCTGTATGGGAGACTGTGGTTAGAGCTCTGTGTTAGTTTGGGGGATGTTTTTGTATGGGGGAACAATAGAATACAGGACACATATTTTATAATAATCACCCAAAGGATCATATATAGGGAGAGCAGGAGATCTGTCCATAGACCAGGAATCTAGCTGAAGGCCTAGAACCCACAGAAATGTCCTGCATTAATCCCGCCGAAGACCTAGAGCTCATAACAATGCCTCCCATGAATCCAGCTGGAGGCCTAGAGCCCATGACAATATCTCATGCAGGCCTGTTTAATGGATCTGTGCTGGGAAGGCCCAAAGGTCAGTGGTGGAATCTAGGAAGTCTGTGCCGGTGGGATGAAGGATCTGTGCTAGCAGGCTGAGGGGGCTGCACTGGAGCCAAAAAGCGACACTCAGAAGAACCAGAGCTCCCCCGAAAGGTACCACAGCCATCCTCAGCAACAGCGAGGTCCCGAGCCTCTCTGATAATCAGGACAGCCGAGTTCCCACCAGGGAAGCCAGCGCAGCAAGCTTCTCCAGGAGACTGAGGAGTGCAACATCTTCCCGTCTGGAACCAGGAAGGATGCTCAGAGTGAGGACCAGAGCTCCCCCAAAGTGAACCGAAGCCATTCTCAGTGCCAGCGAGGTCCTGAGCTCCTCAGAGGATGAAGACAAGCCAAGTTCATCAGGAAAGCCAGCATGACAAGCTCGTCCACAAAACCCAACAGCTCCTTACAGCTTCCACCAGCTCCCAACAGCCTCTCTCAGCTCCCAACAGCTTCCTCCTTCCTTCTCCAGTTCTGCCTCTTATGCTGCTGCCAACAGTCCCCAGGTGGGCCTCCCATACCAGCACCATGCTTCCACAGTTCAGCTGGGGATTATAAATTGACCACCAGTTGTCAATCCACTATAAGCTCAGAAGGACGGAAGGCAGAAATCTAGCTCGAAGAGACCAGGCTCAAGAGGTTTCTCCTGGAAAGAAAGACTGTAGTGGCTGTTGAACTCCATATGGTGAATGTTATGGCTTGGCAGAAAGTGTGTCTGCATTTTGCTCATATTTAGAGGCTTTATATGAGACTAAGACAAAGGGCAGCAGACTAATTAAACTGGCAGAAGAAATTTCAAGGCAGTCAAGTGTTGAGGCAGTGGCATGGCTACCGTTGGGGGCTTTTACTAGATCTATGTTGAGAATAAAGAGCACAGCGGAAGGATTTAACCTGTGAGTTTGGCCAGAAAGCAAGCCCTAGATATAGCTCAGCAGCATGGTGTTGGTTCTATGTATAGTGATGAGTCCCGAGATCGAGGTGCCCACAGATGAAAACAGAAGCTCGCTGGTGGCTTCCCTGATGGAAACTTGGCCATCTTGATCATCGGAGGAGCTCGGGACCTCAGTGTTGCTGAGGATGGCTGTGGTACCTTTCAGGGGAGCTCTGGTTCTTCTGAGCGTTGCTTCCCGAATGGCAGCAGCATAGAGAATTTGTTCCTCAGATTCAGAGTGCTCAGTGATCCAGGTACTTAACCCCTACAGCCCGGACAGAGGGCAGACTGGCTACTGCTGTGACTAGAAGCAGAGCTTGGCATTATCCATATGGCACTGGTTTTATGCACATGCACAATGGAAGACTTGTGGGTTTAAGAAGGCTTCTACCTCAATAACAGAAGGCTTCTGTAATCCCAGCACCCAGGAGGCTGAGGCAGGAGGATTGTTTCAAGTTCAAGACCAGCCTGGGCTACAAAGTGAGCTCAAGGTCAGCCTGAACTGCATAGCAAGACTGTGAGTGTGAAGCCAAAGGTGGGCAGTTGAGCCCCGGAAGTGTGGAAAAGCCAGGAACGTGGATCATCCAAGGAAAGCTGGAGGGAAGGAGCAAAATGGGCCTGAGAAGCCATGGCAGTTACAATTCTTAGAAGTGCCATAAGGGCAGAGCCACCCAAGCCCTTTGGAGCTCACAACTGGTCACAGATCACCTCAGATGCTACACACAGAACTACAGAACCTAATGTCTGTCCTGCTAGATTGTGGACTTGCTTTGGTCCCGTTCCTTTGTATATCCCTGTTTGTAACTTTTGGAATGGGAATGTTTACCTCGTGCCGTTGAATGTTGGAAGTGTTTAACTTTTTATTTGTACGGGGGCTCACAGCTAAGAGTTTGCCTTATATCTTGGGGGAGACTTGGGACTTGAACTTTTCAGCAACTGTTAAAGACTTTGGCAAACTCTTAGAGATGAACTAAATGCCTTTTGCATAAGCAGATATGCTTCAGTCTTTGGGGTCCAGGGGCAGAATGTTATGGTTTTTGTGTCTGGCTGTCCCCCAGAAATCTCCTGTAGTCACAGGTGGGGAGGGCTTTTGGCAGTAGCTGCATCTAGAGTTTGTGATTGGTTGATTATTGAGTGCTGGGATTGGAGAGCAGGGTGCCGTACCACCCCAGGGCAGTGGCCTGCATACACGCTAAGGGAGGAGAAGAGGCTTGCTGCTCCCTTTTGCTCTCGTTGCTTTTGGTATCTTCTGCTGCCTTGAACGGCTGCCCCTCTGCCATGTGTTGCCCACTTTACAGCCAGCTGACATGGACTGAAACCTTCTATAAATTGTGAGCTAAATAAACCTCTCCTTCTTTAACTTGGGCGCTGGGTAAAAAAGCACTGAGAAAAAAGTAACTAAGACCTATGGTTAAGATGGCTTTTAAAAACGTAATCCCAAGGATCCCAACAAGTTTGAGGCCAGCCCTGGGCTACACAGGCCTGAGCTCAAGGCCAGTCTGAACTACACAGTGACACCCTGTCTGAAACAACACCAACACCAACAGTAATCAAATAACTGAGGGCTTTCTGATGAATACGCACTTCTATAAAGCAGGAAATGCAGCCTTAGAGATAGATATTTAAAACCCGCATTGAGATACTGTGGAATCACAATTACTAAAGCAATTTGGCTGATTATTTTGAGAAAGGGTCTAACTAAGTTGGAAAACTGCCCAGGCTGGGCTGGAACTTTCAATCCTCCTGCCTCAGCCTCCCAGCATGCTGAAATTACAGCTGTGTGCCACCACACCCAGTAGTATGGATGATTTAAAGTGTTGGCTTTGTGTGGGGCTTTAGCCTAACCATTGAATAGCCTTTATAGATAGGGGGTGGGGTTGTTGCTTTAAAAACTAGAATGCTTGTCTGGCCTGCTGGAGACCCTGGGTTTGAGTCCTGACAATACAAAACAGAACAAGGAAAACTCTAGATAGGAACTTTAAACAAATTCTTTAAGAGGTTGTGTGTTTTTAAAAAGGTCAAATAGGCAGGCGTAGGGGCCGCAGCACTGTAATCCCAGCACACTCAGGAGGCTGAGGCAGGAGGATTGTTGCGAGCTCAAGACCAGCTTGGGCCACCAAGTGAGCTCAAGGCCAGCCTGAACTGCACAGCGAGACCTTGTCTAAAAAGACAAAAAAAAAAATCAAATAAAATGCAGTTACATTATTCTAATTCATCAAGCTTCATCACAGTCTATCATGTAAAGGCTATTTCTATTTCCCATTAAAATACCCTTGCTTCAGTTTACATAGAAAAAAGTGACTGCCAATTTCAAATGTGCAAAAGCACGTAGCTTTCCTTAATTTTAGGTGGCACTAGGGAAACACGTCGGATGTGTGCAAACCCCGGGGGCGTCTTCCCCGCGGCGGAGCGGGCCCGGGGCTGCCGCCCCAGGAGGTGGTGTGGGGTTCCCTTCCCCTGCAGGGGGGCGAGGTTTCGGGGCTCCTCCCAGGCGGGGGTGGCCTCGGGCTCCCGCCAGGGCGCAGGCGCAGCGCGCCAGTTTCTAAGTTTCATTTCCAGCGAGTCCGCGCGCTGCCGCCTTTCCGCGAAGTCCGCGTTCGCGGGCGGACAGAGGGCTGGACATGGCCACGCGCCGCCGCAAGACGGAGCGCGCAGAGCCCGAGGCCCGCGCCGCCTCCCCCGGGGGCCCGGGGTCGCTGCCCGACGCAGCCCCGGCTGGGCCCCGCGGGGATCGCGCCGCAGCCCGGGGCACCGCGGCTGGCGCGGGGCGGCGCGGGACGGGCGCGCGGTCGCTCCCGGCGCAGAGGCGGGCGGCCCGGGACCCGCCGGCGGCCGAGGAGGCCGAGGCGGCGGCGGCGGACCCCGGGGAGCAGCGCCCGGCCCGCGGCTCCGCAGCCCGCCGTTCCCGGCCGTCCGTCCGCGCCGCCCCCGCGCGGGCCCCGGAGCTCCCCGGCCGCGGCGGGCCCGAAGCGACCCCTGGCGACCGTCGGCTGCAGCAGGTGCTGAACCGACTGCGCCTGCGGAACGAGGAGATCTCGGCGGCCGCGCAGGCGGTGAACGAGCTGGTGCAGCAGCTGCAGCGGGCCCTGCAGGCCTCCGAGTTCGGCAAGACGTCGGTGCTGCGCTCCGGGAGCTACTACGAGCGCGTGAAGGTGAGCTCCCCGCCCCGTCCCACGCCCGGGCTCGGTCCTCGCGTCCCGCACGCCGCGCCCCTCTCCGCGAAGAGCCGCGCGCCTTCCTCTGTCCGTGCAGCCAAGGAGCTCCCTAACCCTGATTTTTTTTTTTTTTTTTTTTTT
>PVLD010005548.1:0-10938 GCA_004027595.1 Dinomys branickii
GTCTGACTAAATTTGCATGTCTGTATATGGGTCCATACATCTACAATTCGAAGATATCAATGGATAAAGCAACAACTACTGTTGAGACCATATCACCTTGTCTATAAATTAGTTGTGATTGTACTATTTTCTATGATAATGGGTGTCTGTTTGTCAATATGTTTTTGTACTTTTATGTTTCTAAAATAAAAAAAAATAATAATAATAATCTATCCAACTACCATGTTTTACAATAAAGTTGCCAGCAGCAATTCCACATGAATAAATAAATTAAGGGGATTAGTTTTTCACTTTATCCCCTCCTAGCCCCTAAAAGAGATTTCTTCAGTCCTTTGGGGTGTTTTCCTTCCTTATACGAAAATTGAAAAATAAAATTGAATATATATATTCAATATATTTGAATTGAATTTATTCAATATTGAATTGAATATATTCAATATATTCAATATATTCAATATTGAATATTCAATTAATATATATTCAAAAAATAAAATTGAATATATATATATTTAAAGAAGAGGGGAATAAAATGTTCACTTTTTAGGTGCGGTTTCAGTAATTTCAGCTTACCCAAGTCAATTCAGTAAACCATTTAGCTGAAATCATTTAAATAAATCGAACTTTGGAGACAAGCATGTGGGGAGGTCACAATAGTCAAATGGGTTCCTGGCTGGTGGAGCTCGCCTCTGTGACCTGTCACTAGGGCATGCCCTTATCTGCCGAATGTCACAGGCCTTGTCTGTGACTGCTGTGATGATGGACACTGGAACCTAGTCCCTGGCAGGAGATGTCAGCCATATGACTGTGACCCCAGGACCTCTCAAAGTAGCCACTGTGACTGGACAAGTCACTAAAACTTACTAGTGCACTCCCAGTGTGATGGTGAAACACGGTTTCCAAGTGTGCATAGAAGGTTTTCTACGTGTGCTGTTCTTTATTCATGTGTCTAGGCATGATGAGTAGGCCTTATACAGGGATAAAGCTGGTGTTTATTTACCAAGCAATAAACAGATCCAAAAAGAGAATGAGGGCCTCAGAGTTCAATCTTGCCTACTTGAGTTCTCTGCCAACTTTCCCCTTTGCTACTTCATACACACAATCATAGGGAGGACCCAAGAAATAGATTGTTCATCAGAAGCTATTATCAATCAGAAAAAATTCAGATTTGTCAGATGCTTCACAACCCACAGATCTGTTTCTAAAATGGAGCTGCCATTCCCTATGACTCGCCAACTTCTTTCTGTGTGGGTCACCTAAGATAGCATGGTAACTTCCAGACCAGCCCTGATTGCTTGCTAACGAGTGCAGGCCAGGGTCCTAGGGCATGTACAGTTAACACCACATAATTGCATGTATAATTTTTAGCCAATAAACAAGGAGCACAGAATTTTTAAAAAGACTATAACATTATCCACTTATAGAAAAAATTGCTAATGCCACGGTTAGTTTTTTTTTGGTTTTGTGGTTCTTTTGTTGTTCTTTTTTCTGGCTTAATGAATCTCTTCTCTGAAATGCTTTCCACATTAATAGAGATAGGTGAGGATATAACAATAATAAAATTTTAGAAAAAGTAAAAAATCTACAATATAGGGATCAGGACTTAGTTGGAATCCAAATGCTACTTTGAAGAGTGAAGTCTTCCTCATCAGTAAGCATGGCTCACCTACAATTTCAGCTCCGTTGTTCAGCTTATTCATGTTACCCAAAGGTCAAGTCTTACACAAGAAATGTTTGAAGGTGAGATATATATACACACACATTCTCCCTTCCCTTCTTTTTCCTTCTTTCTAGCCCTCCTCCACCCAACCAGCACACCATACTCCTTTTCAAAAACGTAAACTTTTTCTTTCTTTTAGGATAGATCTGTGAGACTATGACAACAGTACAGACAAATGTACCCCACACCCAGTTCCCTTTTCAGCATCTTATGGTAAGGACCGGTACTGACCTATATCACTCGCTAAGCCTCATCATTTTTCAGATTTCCTTAATTTTTATCTAATATCTTTCTTTTCTGCCAAGACCCCACCCCCAACTCATTACAATTAGTCATAGTGTCTTCCCAGGCTCATCTTAGCTGCGACAGTTTCTCAGACTTACCCTGTTTTGATGGCCTTAAATGTTTTGCAAAGTATTTTGTAGCATGTCTATCAATTCAAATTTATCTAACACTTTTCTCATTACCTTGGGTTAAAAATTTTGAGAAGACCAAAAAGATAAAGCACCTCCTTCCCCTCACAGCATATGAAGGGTACAGTGATTAACATAACTTATCATTGTTGATGTTCCTTACCACTTAGCAGAAGTTGTGATTGTCAGATTCTATATCACAAAGTTTCTCTTTTCCCCAGTTGCACACTGGACCCTGTGGAAATCACTACGCATAATCCTCGCTTCAGGGGTAAGGAGTCGTGTCTACCTTTGACAGCACAGAACCTCCGTGAGTCAGTGGAACTCTGCACTGCAGATTTGTCTGTGGTCTCCTATGGATTCATTTATTCAGCCATTTATTGCCATTGCTGTGGATTCATAGGTACAACACTATTTATTTATTCAACATGTTCCAACCTTGACCATTGGAAGCTGTTTCAGGTGGCTCCTGTGTCCTTCTGACATGCCCCAGTATTGTAGGATTTTTCAAAGTACTTCCTCAATTTCTAGCAGAGCAAAATGCTCTAAGCTCATCTTGTGTAGTTCCTACCCTAGTCCTTGAATCAGCCATTTCTCTAAATGAGCGCTGCTTCCCTTACTGGAGAATGACATCAGAAATGAAGATCTGGGCACTGGAGATCACATCTACCTCATACCTTCCCCTCCACTCTCCATACTGGCAGCCACCCCCTGTGCAGTAAATTAGTGGCTGCTCCCATCGCTGCTTGGTTTCCCAAGTTGTTGGGACTTCTAACACTCGTGACACGACTGTCCAGGTACTTCTTAGACCTTTTGGGAAGAACCACTCAACACGCACTTCAACCATGGAGGCCGAGGGCAGCTATAAGCTGATGATCAGATGACACTGGTTTAACCAAAAGGCCCTGTGCCAAGGGTTCTTTGGGTTGTTTGGTCCACAGGTTATCCCTAAGGGAAGATTACGCTCCATGATCAGGAAGAACTTTCATTGGAGTACAGGGATGACATGAGGACAATTAGATCCCCAGCTGTTTAAACAACTGCTGATAAATGTCTCTGTGTCAGCCAGGAGGTGGTCTCTCGTATGTTCTCACAGAGAGATCCAAACATGTTGCCCAGCATTTTCATCCACAGCGTAGGTGGGGTTGGAGGAACAAGCTTCTCAGATTTGCAGATGCTACAAAATTGTTAGCCAGTATAGTAAAGACAGAAGATGAGGACGGGTGTCCTAACCAGCTACATGTAGACTGGACACAAGGTGAAATGTTAACAGGATAAAAGTAAAGTTGCATAATTGGGTTTTTCTAATCCCTTTCATACATACAGGGTGGAAATAATAACTTGGCACCAGCTTCGGTGAAAAATATCTGAGGATTTCACTGTGTGCAAGCTTGCAGTGAGCCAGCTGTGTGCAGGGGCTGTGAAAGAGGGGTGCTAGTGTGGGCTGGAATCACGGGCCCGGGGGCCATAGCCAGATCCAGGCCTGTCACTATCCCACAGTCTGCTCTGCTGGCCAGACAGCCACATAAGCATTGTTCTCCTTCCTGAGCACTACACTTTTTACAGTTTTAAAAACCTTTAGCTGACACACAGTAACTGCACATAACTGCTGTGTGGTATTTTGATACATATATAAATGGATAAAAATCAAATCAGGGTAACTGTCATTTCAATCACCTCAAGCATGTATCTCTTCTTTATGCTGAGTACATTCAAAAGCTCTCTTTGGCTATTTTTGAAATACATAATAGCCAGGTGTGGAGGCGCCTCTGTAATCCCAGCACTTAGGAGATGGAAGTGGGAGGATCACCACAAGTTCAAGGTCAGCCTGGATGACATAGCATGATTCTGTTTAAAAAGCGATGAAATATATGTTAAATTATTGTTATCTATAGTCATCCTCCTGTGCTACAGCATTCTGTAATTTAATCCTCCCGTCTAACTGAATTTTTGTACCAATTAATCAGCCTTCCTCTGTCCTCCCTTCCTCTGCCCTTCCCAGCCCTGGGAGCCACCATTCTCTCCACTTCTAGGAGGTCAGCATCTTTCTATGTATGGTGACACATGCAGGATCCATCTTCCTGCTAAGTACCACATCTGAAACAAAATATAGACCAAAGAAGTATGCGACCCGAGCACTAGTGTAATGGGTGGAACTGTGCTATTCTGTGACAAAGGACTGAAGGACCGAGAGGTGGTCAGCCCCATGGAGAGAAGCCGGGATGCATTAAGATGGCCATCAGTAAGGAGAGAGCCTCCTGTCTTGTGCAATTCTTGAAGACAGGCCTCAGAACGATGGGAATGAGTCCCCAGGAGGCAGACTGTGCATCAGGATGAGAAAGCACCATCCAGTCATCAGGAACAGCCAGCAGTGTAAGAGACTTCAGGAGCAGCCAGCTCCCCTCGGTGCCTTAAGTTTGAACTGAAGCTGTGAACTCCGAAGTTAGACGGAAAGGCGGTAGGTTTAATCGCTTTTTGATTCCACCTACTTCCTCACTGCAAAAACTACTTACGGAATTAATGTTTAGGCAGGTTTGGTTAAGTAGAATTTATGGCCACTGCAATAGCGCTTTGCTTTTGTAGTGTTTTTCTCCTGTTACTTTCCAACCTCCTCAGTTTTTAAAAAAGCTAATCAAGAATCCATTCGGGAAGATACCGAAACCAGCCTTTTCCCGAAAAACATAGTTAAATGTTATTAAATGATTAAAGTACAAGAAAGTGTCATTTTACTGAGCAAAACATTAACCCTGCTGGTAGAAATTACCTTGTACATTCCATAATAGAAATATGACTTGCCAGATTAGCTGATGAATAATAGACCAGGTCTCTGGTCTTGGTCTCTTTCTCTGTCTCTCTCTCTCTCTTTCTCTCTCCCATAACTACAGAGGTAAAGAATGTGGCCAGTTTCCCAATATGCGTTTTGTTTTTGTTTACATCTGCGTATGTTTCCCAGCTTGGGGCCACCTGTTCCTGACCAGCTGGGAGCAGGCAGTATATTCACAAACTTTAAGCCAAACATTAATTCTGATCCTTAGCAGAATTGCTGGCCGTGGGAATCATCCTTCCTCCTCCTCTGCACAGCTGTATGTTCTAAATCACCAGAGGGAAAGATGTGTCCCAGGAAAATGAATTATGCTGGGAGACCATAAAGCTTGTCAATTCCTAACCCATGACTGTTCTCACAGCTTACAGGGCAGGGTCCATGCAAATTAGGCTACAGTGGGAAGCGCTGCAGTGAGCACAAGGAAAATGATTATGCTGACCCACTCGGGCGATGCGTGCGTAAGTACTGGATTTCTAAAACACAGGAGTGCAGCCAGCTGGCCCTGTCACAGGCACACTATGGACCACCTGAGTTTCAAATCCCTTCATTTGATTGCTGTTTTTAGCAGTTTGGGCTTAGTGGGAAACTCAAAGCTTTGTCCTACTTTTGAAAGTAATATTTTTGTGACCCCATAAAAACTATAATTTTTCCGCTAAAGTAAAATCCTGAGTTGTGTTAGCCTGTTAATATTTGTATCCTCTGTTAAAATCCCAAAAAGTCATTACAATGGAACAGACTCTATGATCATGTCTGCTACTTGGAAGTCTTTGAGGAAAATCAGCCCTTCTTGATGGAGGTAGAGGCTGGGAGGGAGATCATGGGAAACCAGAGAGCAGTCTCTTCAAAGGGACTCTCAGACCTCTGGGTCTGTGACATCAATACATTGGCCAATATTCATAGAATTCCTGCTGGGTCCTATAGGGGGTGAAGAAGTAAGGTGACACGCTGTCGCTTTGGAGTTCGTGTTCCAGATCCTTCATCGCACGTGTGGGCTCTACAGGGAGGGTTTAGAGCAGCTCTGTTTGGTAGAACTTCCTGCAGTGAAGGAAATGTTCCACATCCCCACTGTCGGAGGCAGGGGCCACCAGCCATTAGTAACTCTCAAGCACGTCAGTGTAGGCTCTGCAACTACAGAACACAAGCATGTGTGTATATTATTTTATTTTATTTTATTTATCTTCAATAGCCACCTGTGATTAGTGGATACCATATTGGATGGTGCAAATTTAGACTTTGGGTTGGTTCTTGGAGGCAAAATTTTCCAGTCTCCATGTAAAGTCAGCTTCCAAGGAAAGTCAATCCAATAAAGTCAAATGTGAGGGACTTATTGTCATGGTCAGCTCTACATCACCACACATGTAACTTGTTTCTCCTCTCTATTCTGCATAAATGTGCTCCTGGGACTAAAAAGAGTGCCATCATGCCCTCATCCCATTTAAATACATGTGCTTAATGATTTTCTCCAGGCCACACTTAACTCCATTTTCTAAGGTGAGTTGTTAATTTCAAAACCAGGGAGGAGGTCAGGTGTGATGACTCGTGCCTGTAGTCCCAGCACTTGGGAGGCTGAGGCAGGAGGATCACAGTGAGTTTGAGGCCAGCCTGGACTCCACAATGAGACCCTGTCTAAAATGTAAAACTTAAAGAAACAGGGAGGAGGGGCTAGGGTGTAGCTCAGTGGCAGAGCACTTGCCTAACATGCAAAAGGCCCTGGGTTCAGCCTCCAGCACCAAAAATTAAAACAAAGCAAAGAGGAATGTTGGCCCTTGGAAGATCTGTATCCGACGGCCTCTTTTCCTATGGCCCTGTAATGTTTTAACCTTATTTCCTAAAAACGCTTTGATCTTTCATAGTGAAACAGTAGAGGAAACTGCGAATTGTCAGCTCAGGCCACAGATCCCGCTAAATCTCCTGGGAGGAGCGGCTGGTAGAGTGACGTAATGCTCTCCCTAAGGGCTCCCTGCTCAGGGCCCTGGGCCCAGTCTGAGTGTGCCAGACAGACAGTATCCAGCGAGGAGCCTAGGGCGTTCATCAGTTTATATTTATAATTGCCGTTATTTCTGCTCAAGCTGTCATTTTAAATCACTTGTTTCTTGCAGTGAATCCAGAGCCACAAGCTAGGGCTTCCCTGACCTTTTCGAGGTGGCATGAATGGCGAGAGCCTCCCATCCTCCATGCTCTGCCTTGATAAGAAACCTACTCAAATACAGCGACGTGTGGCAGCAGCTGTTGTCGTTAGTGATGTTCACAACACGTATTGTGGGTCTTGACACATACACACTTTGCATCCTGATCCTTTTCTCTCCCCGTCTCCCTCCCAGCCCCCCACCATTCCCAGGGCTCCTTCCCATCTCCACAAAGTCTGTCTCCCTGTTTCCTATCCCATCTCCTTTATTTTGCTGTCAGTTATTAATATTTTGGGTTTCTTACATCAAAGAAACCGTGTCCTCGTTAACATCTGTGTCCGATTTAGTTCATTACACATTAGCTTTAGGGTCACAAGCCATTTTCCTACATGGCTATTTTTTAATGAAGATTTTTCCCACTCTTCTTTTTGAGGGAGAAATAGTCCCCTTACATATTGAAGATAACGTGGGTCAGCACACCTGGGGGGGTCTTACTAAGAATCACTGTGATCCTGGGCCTCCTTAGAGAGTCCCTGGCCCATCTGAGGCAGCCATGGGGACAGCAGAGTCACTGGTGCACTGGCCGCTGTTAACTCCATGTGCCTCCTGCAGACAGACAAAGAAGCCACATATACACACATGCAGCACAAGGAAGACAGGAGCTAATATTGTCCATGCAGAGGTGGAACACAGGGAGCTGTGCTGGATCGTCACAGTCATCGCACAGATCTCTGCAAGCATGATACTTTTAAATGCTCGCCTTAGAAACACAGTTGGGAAGATTCTCAGGAGAGACGACAGGGCTTCATTCCTGAGTAGCCATTAGCAAAAGATCAAGTGACAGTTTGTGCTTCTTTGCTCTTCCTTTCCTGCACGTAGATGCAACAAGGAAGGAACCCAGAAGCCTTTCTGTGACGCAGACACAGGCATGTGCCACGGGCGGGACAGTAACAGCGGCCAGCAATGTGACCGCTGCACTGGGGTCAGGGCCGGGAATTCCCTACTTGCCTTCGATGTCATTTTCCTTTGATCAGCAGGACCACATCCCTCCTTCCCTCTCTTAAGCAGTGCAAGGGTTAATTAGGCTGGCTGCTCACACGGAGGTCAGCTGTGGGGCTGGTCTCAAAGGCCTCGGAGAAGGCGTGTCTGACAGACTGCGTTTGGAACATCCTGGTTTCTCATCCAGAGAACCCCTCAATGTCAAGGATTACCATGAGAGGCTGGGGATATAGCTCAGTGGAATAAGTGCCTGCCTCGCAAGCGCGAGGTCCTGAGCTCAATCCCCAGTGCCACAAGAAAAAGAAAAGAAAAAGCATTACCATGATTCTGTGAGGTAAGATTTGTGCTCCAGGAGTAGACAAATCCTGATTTACCTTGAGCCCTGCTGACTTTCTCAGGCTCAGCCTTCAAGTTAGAAACTGACTTTGGGGAATTGATAAATTCAGCTAATAACCAGGCATGTTTGTCTGCCTCTTCCTCCCTTGGCTAGGATTGCATGCTATTTTTTCCAGGTGCCATTGATTACAACAAAAAGATAATCATTAAGATGTTACTCAGAGGCCAGGCATGGTGACTCACTCCTGTAATCCCAGCACTTGGAAGCCTGAGGCAGGAGGATCGCTGCAAGTTCAAGGCCAGCCTGGGCTACAAAGTGAGTTCAAGGCCAGTCTGAACTGCATAGTGAGACCCTGTCTCAAAAAGACAAAAAAAAAAAAAAAAAAAAAAAAAAAAAAAAAAAAAAAAAAAAAAAAAGATGTTACAAGCACTGAAAAATTAAAAAATAAGATTAGGTGGGAATGTTATACCCAACAGAACTCAGAGACATGAAATTAGAAGTATTTTCTAAAATGGATAGTATATGTTTCAACAATGCACTCATTTACCAAATCTTTGCAAATTCTTTAGTTGTGTAGAAGCCCATACATTCATGTGCAATCTTATAACAAGTATAGTAATTTCTCCCAAATGCAAGATTATTTTTATCACATATTCCTGATTCCTTTTCTTTTTTCATTGACTAACCCTTTCAAGATTGTGTTAGTTGCCCCTGGGTAGGGGTCAGCAAATACAGTTCACAAGTCAAATCAACATAGGACTTGTTTTTGTGGGTGAAGTTTTTTTGAAACATACTCACACCCATGTGTTTACAGCCCTGACGGCAGGGTGACAGCAGGCACCAGAACTCCTGAGGACAAAAGTCTACTGGCCTGCTCTGAGCAAAACCAGAATGAACCAAGTATAGTTTCAGAACTCATAAAACCCATACTCTGCTTTAAAAAAATGTAGTTATAGAGCAAAATAGACCCACTTTGCAACAAAAGTTCCTAAATTAAGGAATAGTTGGGTCTGTGGTTTTGTGCCATATATAACAAAGGCTAAATATAATACCATTCATTTTTAATAAAGCCATTTATATTTCAAATATCCTAGAAGTATATGGTCGTGGCCTAAATGTTACTCATGGAAGAAGATACATTCTGCCTGTATAGTTCAAGGCTACTGCATCACATGCCCAAGTTAGCCTGCCCCATGAGAACAGGCTTATCCCTACCCATCCAAAGGTGTTTGTTCTGCATTATTGGGCCATGTGTTACTAGATCTCCCCACTTTTCCAGAGCTGTCAGACATGTAGATTTTCATGGAAATGTCTGCATTTGAAAATGTAGGCAGCCAATTCAATAGCACTTACGAAACACACTGCGTTGCCCAAAGAAATCGTGTCAAAGGCTGAGCATAGGCCATGGTCCACCAGTCTGCAGTTACAGACACTAGCAAAATGTCAGGAAAGCGGAATGAACGAATCCAGTGTGGGCATTCCAGACAAAAAAGGCTTCAGGAGCCTGGAGCAGGGCCAGAGAGAAGCCAGCAAGACAAGAAGAGTCCTGGGGCCAGGCCTGGTGTGGGGAGAAAATGGTGGCTGGTGAGCCTCTTAACCAGGTACCAAGATGGTTGCTGCCTCCAGGTGGGCCGGCTGAACCCCTACCACTCCCCAGGGGCTACCTGGACAGCAGCTCCTCTCCTAGGACTTCCCTGAGCCATCAGAGAAAGGCTTGGTCTCCTTCTCCATCACACCTCCATAGGTGCTGCCTCACATTGCCTCCATGGGGCCCTCCCCAGACAAAGAACCCACAGGGACAAAGAACCATAGGCATAAGTTGAGAACCTCCTTAGTTTTCACTGGCTGTGTGGCTTCCGGTACATGACTTTGCTTTTCTAAACTTTAGCTTCTTCATCAGAAAGGGAAACGAAGTATCTTTTTTATAGGATTCTTGGGAGAATTACTCAAGATAATCCACTTAGCAGTGTCTGACACATAACACTTAAGGAATACCTGTGATCATAATTGACATTATTACTTTAGTGTTGTTGTTATGATCACCTGGAAAAATTATCATCCTGAAGGAAAAAATCTATGAAAGATAGAGTTGACAAAGACAGCTAGGAAGCATTAGCTAATGCTCTGTACTTGTGCCAAGAAGAATTCGTCTGATGAATTTGTATTTCCTCAACTGTATCCTTCAAGATCTGTGCCCAGCTTCCCTTTTAAAGGGTGTATTCACCATCCACATGGACCAATGGTATGTGTGTGCGGAACACGGCAAACTGAAGTAGGGCGGGGGGTGTGCAACATCAAAGAGCCAGTGATGGAAGACCACACCCAGAGTACACTCGGCAACAGGGAAACCTCCTTGTTACGTGCAGAAATTAGAAGACCCTCAACAGAAGCTACGCTAAAACAAAATTTGTTGGATGTGGATTTATTCTTAATGAAGAACTGTTCTTACCCCAGGCTGGTTAGGTGCTCTGTTTTATCACGTGTTGAAAACCAAATGCAGCCCACTCTCTTAGATTTATTTA